>JAHDIT010000060.1:0-84821 GCA_019232045.1 Ogataea degrootiae
CAGGTATAATTGTTGTGTGGGCATTACGTGATCTATGGTGTCTGTAACAAAGTCTATGGTGTCCTTATCAATTCCCCGCGATTTGCTCTGTCTCTAGACAAGTCTGCTCTGTCCTTAGACATTCCCCCCACGTGGGTGCTCTCCAACACCCTGTTGATGTGCACACGACAGGTTTAGGTAGAAGACCCACGCGGCGCTTTCTGTTCTGGTGTACAAATTTCCTGCTTCTGTTTTCTACAACTCTTGGCTTGAAGGTCAAAAATGAACAAAAAGAATGAATAGTCTGTGAAATTGGCATTGGCATTGGCATTGGAATTGGTATTGGCATTGTAGTTAGTTTCGGAACACACACATTTCACGGAATTCACCTTTCAACGTTTCGCCATATTCAACCGTCCTTTTCCCTGTAAATATATCTAGTCTCACCTCACCTCAATAAAAGAAGAGTACAACAACATGTACCTAATTAATAACCCAAACAAGTGCACGTGTATTGTCCTGCCTTCCTCATCTCACTCCCAGTCCCCTAATTCTCTCCATGGCTCTTTGAACAAAATAAACGTCTCCCTGCAGCTGCAGCTCTCTTCCTGCAGCTCACACGCCGGCCTTGGTCCCCTGCCCATCCAAGAATACTATTCTATTTTACTGCTCCGGTAAATTTGGTGTATATACCACCTCTGGAGCACGTTACCATCCTGTTCAGTTTTCTTTAATTTAATCATGCTCCGTGGTTGCTAAAACTATAATAACTATTCCCTACTTACATGAAAGCTTTTTCATACTCTCGATTTCCAGACGATATATAAATATTCTTTTAATTCTCCTTATTTCCAAAGCATTCAATATTTACCTTGTTTCTTCTTACTTTTCACTTTTTTCTTTTTTCAGTATTATTATTCTTCTTGCGACCAGTGCTAAAGGCCCTGTTAATCTCTGTTATTAGAAACAATACGATTTCAAGTTTTGATTAGTCGAAGATCTAATATCACAAAATAAGATACAAGCAGTATACAATTCTTTGAAAAAATATGTCTGTTCCAAACACCGAATACAAAACTTCTGGTGGTAACGCTGCCTTCCATAATTTCATCAATGATTTTGCTGATGTTACTGATCCATTAGAAAGAAGAAGATTAGCTTTGGCAAAGATCGATAATGCTTCTTTCGGTTGGTACCATATTAGAGCTATTATGGTCGCTGGTGTTGGTTTCTTAACCGATGCTTACGATATTTTCGCTATTAATTTGGGTGTTGCCATGATGGCTTACGTTTACTGGGGTGGTACTATTCCAACTTCCACTACAACTTTGATCAAGGTCTCTACTTCTGTTGGTACCGTTATTGGTCAATTAGGTTTCGGTTTCCTTGCCGATTATGTTGGAAGAAAGAAGGTCTATGGTTTAGAATTAATAGTTATGATTGCCGCTACTTGTTTACAATGTACTGTTGGTACGTCTGCTGCCATCTCTTTCCCAGCCATCTTGACTTTCTACAGAATTATTATGGGTATTGGTATTGGTGGTGATTATCCGCTATCTTCTGTTATTACCTCTGAATTCGCCACCACCAAATGGAGAGGTGCCATTATGGGTGCTGTCTTTGCTAATCAAGGTTGGGGTCAATTATTAGCTGGTATTGTTGCCCTTGTCTGTGTCGCTGGTTACAAGGATCAATTAATTGTTGCTAACTCTGCTAAAGAATGTGTTGGTGACTGTATCAAGGCATGTGATCAAATGTGGAGAATCGTGATTGGTTTTGGTTGTGTCCCTGGTGTGATTGCTTTATACTTCAGATTGACTATTCCAGAATCGCCAAGATATACCTTTGATGTTTCGAAAGAAATTGAAAAAGCCACTGCTGATGCTGGTAAGTTTGTCTCTGGTGGATTTGGTAACGCTGAAGAAGGTGACATTCAAGTCTTGAAGGATACCGAGGATCCAATAGATTCAGCTGAGATTGAAGCTGCTCCAACTGCCTCATTTTCAGATTTCGTTAGTCACTTCTCTCAATGGAAGCACGGTAAGATTTTACTTGGTACTGCCGGTTCTTGGTTCTTGTTAGATGTTGCTTACTACGGTTTAGGTTTAAACACCTCAACCATTTTGGTTACTATTGGTTACGCTTCCTCAAAGAATGTTTACCACTCTTTATACAACCAAGCTGCTGGTAACTTGATTTTAATCTGTGCTGGCTCCATTCCAGGTTATTGGTTCTCTGTTGCCACTATAGATTTCGTTGGTAGAAAGCCAATCCAATTAATGGGTTTCACTTTGTTAACTGTTATTTTATGTGTTATTGGTTTCGCTTATCACAAGTTAGGTGAACATGGTTTATTAGCTATGTACATTTTAGCTCAATTCTTCCAAAATTTCGGTCCCAACACAACCACTTTCATTGTTCCTGGTGAATGTTTCCCAACTAGATACAGATCTACTGCTCACGGTATGTCTGCTGCTGCCGGTAAAGTTGGTGCCATTATCGCTCAAACTTGTATCGGTACCTTGCAGAACCACAACTGTGCCAGAGACGGCAAGAAACCTAATTGTTGGTTGCCACACGTTATGGAAATTTTCGCCTTATTCATGTTGGTTGGTATTTTCACTACTTTATTGATTCCAGAAACCAAGAGAAAGACTTTAGAAGAATTATCCGAACAATTACACGGTGAAGTTGATATTTCTAAACAACACATTAAAGGTTCTTCTTCTGATGAAGATATTGAAAAAATGGCCTAAATTATTTAATTCTATCTATGCCTTCGTTTTAAGAAAATCGAACGTTTTTCAATAAGCATTTATTTATATACAACTCATAGTTATCGCCCCTTGCTTTTTTTCGGTATTGTTTATTTTAAATTTCTCTCACTTAATATTTATAGTCTTTACTTTTTGTTTGTCGTTTTGATAATTACAGTTTTACTACTCGGATGTAATTACCCCTTACCCTTTTCCTTTTTTTGTATTTGTAGCTTTATTTCAACGTCTAAAACAACCGAGTAAATAGAAGTCCTTTTGAGATTCAAGGCTGTGCCCAAAAGTCGATCGACGGTATCGTCCCTTTGGCAAAATTTTATATAGCAGATGATTTTTATGTGAGCTTATTTAAAAGCTATTAGGTCCGAGGTATCAGTTTGACTTGCAACACCATTTAATCAAGGAAGATAGTACTGTAGACTATTTAACAGGAACAGAATATCTTATAAGCACGGAGCTTCAACAAAAAATGTCGACAGAAGAAGGAATTAACCAAGAAAGTCAGCAGTCGTCAAATGTCCCGCATAACAGTCGTCAACAACAATCAAGACACTATAGACCAAACAACAGTCACAATAACTACAACGAAAGCAGTTATCAAACAAATGGAGACAATAATACACCAAACACTAGTACTACTGATGATGTCAGACAAGTCTGTTCGTTTTATTCTAGGGTTGGTGCCTGCAGACACGGTAACAACTGTGTTAGAATCCATCAAAAACCAAAAACTTCCAAAACCGTTTTGTTTATGAAGTTATACGATAATCCAAAGTATATCAAGGGTTTTAGAAGCATTAAGGATCAAACAAATGAAAATGCTCCCGATAACGAAGACAGAAATGATTTAGATACCGAAATTAATGAGAATAATAACGCAACATATCCTAATCCTGATGAAACAACAGTGCATACAGTGCATGGAGATCTACGAGTTTTAAAATCATTAAGTGAATCAGACATACAACGAAAGATAAACCATTTATACAAGGATTTGTTCGTTGAACTTGGATTAAGTTACGGCCCTATTGACTGGTTAGTTATTTGTGAAAACGTTAATAATCATTTAAGTGGTAACGTGTACGTCAAATTCAAAAACGAAGATTCAGCAATGAGATGCGTCAAGAATTGTAACGATCGTTGGTATGATAACAAACCAATCTTTGCTGAACTTTCACCAGTGTCTAATTTTGAGGATGCTAACTGCAGATCTTATCAAACTGGCTGTGACCGTAAAGGGTTGTGTAATTTCATGCATGTCAGAAAACCAGATGGATATATCATCAGAGAGTTGAAACAGGCTCAGGATGCTCATATTAGTAAACAGTTGGCTATTGCTGCTAATGAGTAATAAGGGGACGGCGTATGTTTTTTATGTATCTATAGGAAGGAATTTCTCCCTGCACAATAATAGAAAAGGTTGTATTCTTATCATATTGTGTGTTACGATTAAATTGACTTAATCGATATAGCGAATCACATCTAATGAATATTTTGTAATCCTTGTAGCTTGAATGGAACCGTATGATCAAAGGAAACGGTTTCATTTAGCTTAAAATTCAGTGACTCCCTTATTCGCTCTTGTCAAATATCATATGGTGGCTTTTAGTTACAGGAATGATCATTTAAATCTAACTAGATTCAACACTGAGAATGATGTATAAAGCGGTATATTGGCATTCAAAGTTGTATCTTGGGGGATATAAACCTTGTGAGCGTTAGATAAAACCATTTCTTTAACAGGTTGAAAGAACGTGGCTGGATGAGGCTGATGGATAAGGGTTAGTATGCACATGGCTTAGCAGTCACGTGGCTAGAAAACGTGACATTCTTGGATAAATTTTGCAAAGATACTCTGGTTCTTGTGAATTTTTCTATTTATCTACTAGGAAGATAAATTGACCTTCTTTTTGATCGGCCTGATACCTGATTCTCACTTATATTGATTGTATATTAGATAGAAAATTTTAAACTACCTTAGCATTAAAGGAATAATTACTAAAACATGGCAAAAGCACCGTCAAAATTCAAGAAAAATCCACCACCAAAAGGGTACAACAAGATTGAACCAACTTTAACTAAATATAACGACAAACTAAAAGAAGCCACACATAAACCGTTGCAACTAAACAAATCCAAACACGAATCGCTATGGGAGATAGCACAGCTCCACCATGCCAAATCCAGATATATATATCAGTTATATTACGAGAAGAAAATAATAAGTAAAGATTTGTATACGTGGCTAGTGAAACAAAAGATAATTGATAATGAATTGATTGCAAAATGGAGGAAACAAGGGTATGAGAATTTATGTTGTTTGAAATGCATACAGGTCAAAGATACAAATCATGGAGGAACTTGTATTTGTAGAGTTCCTAAATCAACTTTGAAAGAAGGTAACGAAGAGAATAACAAGGAAAGAGATATAAGGTGTGTTAACTGTGGTTGTAAAGGCTGTTCAAGTGGCGATTGAACAATTTTTATGCAAAGTTGACGTCTTCACATTTACAATTAATTGTATTCTATAAAATTAAATTACAATGTATAATATGCATAGCTATATATGGAAAATCTTATGAACCCTAACTAAGTAATTAAGCCAATGAATAACCACCATGAACGAATAATTCGGTACCTGTCACGTAGGAACTAGCGTCACTTGCTAAGAAGAGGTAAGCACCCTTCAATTCGTGAGGTTGACATAATCTTCCAGCAGGAACTAATTCGTTCCACTTCTTTAACCATGATGGGTCCAAGGTATTGACCATTTCGGTAGAAATGTAACCTGGAGAAACAGAGTTGACTCTAGCGAAATCTATCCATTCAATGGCCAAAGATCTAGCTAAGTGTGCAACAGCAGCTTTAGTCATGTTGTAACAAGCTTGTGTTTGTGGAATATTAACGACAATAGAAGAAACAGAAGCGGTGAAGATCAACTTGCCTTGTTTTAAAACTCCTAATTCTTTTTCCTTCTTGAAAACTTTAGCAGCAGCTTGAGCAGTGAAGAAGCTTCCATCAATGTTAACTTTGTTTTGGAAGTAATAATCTTTGGTTTCGAGATCTTCAGCTGGAGTATGATCGGCAACACCAGCATTTGCGACAACAGTATCTAATCTACCGAAATCTTTGAAAACCTGTTCAGCTGTGTCAATGATCTCTTGTTGGTTAACAACATTACAGTGATAAGCTTTGTACTTCACGCCTAATTTTTCGAATTTTGCAGCAATGGTGGCCATGTGTTCTTCATTGGAGGAGTTGTAGGTGATGGCAATGTCAGAGCCCGCCTCTGCTAAACCAATGGCAACGAATAAACCAATACCTCTAGCACCACCGGTGATCAATGAAACTTGACCGTCTAATTTGAAGAAATCTAGAGATGGTCTGTCGGAAACTTCGGGAAACATACTAGTTAGTTGATTATTTGCTATGAAAAGAATATTTATTGTAGCTGTATTTGCAAATCAGAATAAAGTCTTTCAAGATGGGAAGCAGAAAAAACACACACCAGCGAACGGATCAATACTTATATAGCTTGCTATCTTGTGCCGGACCTTCCTCCAAAAAGTTTAAAATTCACTGCACTGCTTAGCTACTCTACCATACTACAACAGCATGAGCTCCAGGAGGACAGTGTGATGACATCTGTCCAATCACACACCGGTAATCTTCCCCTTCACCAGTTCTCTCGTGCTTCTTCCCGTACATGTTCCATTTACTTTAACAATTGCACCCCACAATCGACTAATCCAGCAGACAGAGCCCCGCGTTGCCTTCCAGATTAGGCACTCTCCCCGGCTAATTTCTGTTTACTAATGCCTTAACCGGGGATCTTCTCTACAAATCCTGTGTGTACCCTTGTTTTCCAAAAAATGGGCCCTCTACATCATGATGAAGTACTATTTGCATACCTGGATTTAATGAGAGGCAATCAGATCGGAAAGCCTAGAAGGCTCATAGATGGTACAAAAGGAAGAAAGACAGTAAACACGTGACAACAGTAATCCACCTATGGATATCCGCTTTTCCTGGCTGTGTAGATTCTAATCTCGGTTTGGAATGAAATGTAGTTCATCTTATCAAAATATACACACATATCTATATACACATATTTATATAGTCGTTAATTAAAATCTAAAAGTACAATCAATTATAGCAAAACAAGTAACAAGTAATATTGAACTAATTCAAATAACCCTTACAACCTGGAGCACCACACAAACAAGGAATTCTTTCATCGTCATTCGTTTCTCTTTCAAACTTATAATCATAGGTCAACTCTTCATTGGCAGCAATATCCCTTAGCGCATAAATAACGATTCTCTTCTTACCTTCAACCTTAATGATCTTAGCAGTACATGAAGGGACGCAACAATGATTGATAAATCTCGCAATACCACCTTTTTTAGAAGCATCAATAACAGTATTTTCATCAATTCTGAATAAGTACGAAGAACCAATACCTGATCTCAAATACTTCTTTTCACGAACTTCAGCAACTTGTTGGCGGATTCTATCACCAACGTACTCGATAATCATTTCCTTAGCTGCTATTGGTTCTAATGCATACAACCCCCAGTTATGAATAGCTGAACGTGCAAACTGAACAGGCTTCTTTCTTTTTGTTAATTGATTCAAATCTAATATATCAGTTTGTGAACCCAAGGTTTGCTTTTGTGCCGAAATATCAGCTGCAAATCTCCTGTTGTTTGCACGGTTAACTCTCGAACTGAAAATATTGTTGGTTTGGGCTTCGTTATCATCCTCATTTTGAACTGTATTAAGAGGTTTATTAGCTTTTCTTCTATGCAATAGATATTCATTCTTCAATTTGTCAGGTATCTTGTAGTAACCTTGGGTCCTGAATGATCCTGTTGAGTTTTGTAAAGTCTCATTGTTAACGATATCTTCTTCAAAGTCAAACTCATCAACGTCTTCTTGAATCTGTTTACGCTCTTCAAGCAATTGTTCTGTGTTGGTTTTGGTGTTTTTCTGTTTCCAGGACCAGTACAAAATATCTTTGATGCTGTCAGATGTGGACAATGATGCAAATGCTTTTTTGGCCAGTTCTAAATCTTCCTCATCCTTCAATATGTCTTGTAAATTGTCAAGGTCCAGTTCCATGGACTTAAAATCATCTTCATAAACAGGGGTTGGAATGCCTCTAGATGGTCTATAGATAATATCGATTTGTGAAAAATCAGTTGGTACATCATGTTCCTTTCCGTCTTCCACTCCTGCATATTCATTTTCATCAATATGGGCTTGATCGTTGTGTTCTTTATCAATTTCCATGCCATCTTTCTTACTAACAGCTTCAGGTGAAGTTGGTTCTGAGATAGTGTTTGCTTTGGACTCTTCATCTTCTTCAGAGCTGACCGAATCAACAGAATCAACAGGAGTAACGGTTGTCTTTTGTTTCTTAACTGACTTAGTTGTTTCGACAATTTTTCTCTTTTGCTTACTCGGAGGTGGGACAACCATAGAATTTTCATCTTCCTCAACAGGGGACTCAGATTCCCCTTCTGATTCATTATCTTCGTCGTCTTCTTCTTCGTCTTCTTCATCTTCGGAACTGCCATCGTTATCAGAGAAGTTCAAAGCATGTGCCATTGGGACAATATTCAACTTACTCTTATAACCGGGCTTCTTCTTAAGTGGTTTAGAACGTTCCAGGCCAATAGTTTCAGGCCTTTTAGCTGTTGAACTTGGCTTTCTTCTGAAAGACGTCAATGACTTTATTGAACTTGATTGATGAGTGACTTGAACAGGATTGAGCCCAATTAATAATCTCTGTTGATTTTGCTGTTGCTGTTGTTCTAATTTCAAAACGTTTTCTCGCTCTTTCTGCTTCTTTTGAAGTTCTTGTTTCTCTTCCAAGTACTTGTTCATGGTATCAGTATATTTATCACTGTCCAACATTTTAAGAAGTCTGGTACCGATTACCTTTTCCCTTAGATCTTTCAATAGATAATTATGGAATTCTTTCACTAAGATCGATTTAGCTTGACCAACAACACCAATTTTTTCCCCAACCCTTGTTTCACCAATCATTTCATCAGGGACAACAAATTCCATGAACATTTTATAAGTCAGGAATCTTCTACCATCCTCTTGATCAAAACATCTCTCTCCATCTTTCAAATCGTTGAAAACGACATAAAAGCCAGTTTTATGAGTCAAGATTCGGTCACAGTTATACTTCGATAACAGCTTTCTGATATCAGATGAACTCACATCTCTTGTACTAACATACTTATCGGGGATCAAGATGAACGATCTCTTATCAATATGCCTTTCAAAATTAGGTGGTAATGCAACGTTGCTGGTGACTTTGATGTGCCTGTCATGGCTTGATAACTTAACAGCAGGTGGTTCAGGTTCTTGTGATGCTGTCTGACCAGAAATAATGTCAGATAATGCTGATAAATTTCCTGGTCCTGCATAAGCACTTCGTTTATCTTGAGAACCAATCGCTGGTTGCAACGGTTTAGGAGGAGCTTTTGAAGTAGGAGGAAGCTGTTTTTCAACATCAGTTCTTTGAGTCCTTGGTCCCTTCGGTAAGGAGTTGGATTGTTGCCTTGCTCTTTCTCGTTGCTGTTCTGCCTCTACGGCTTTGAGTTTTAATTGCCGGGTTTGAAGAATTCTGTTATAGACTGTATTGTAAAGCTTATTCTCAATATTCAAGCCACATTGAACAGCAGAACCATTGACTTGTAGTTTCTTATGAGCTTGCTCGACAGCTTTTCTTGCGGAATCATGTGATTGTTCAATATCGCCATCGAATGTCAAAATACATAAGCCCAATGGAACTGCAGTGTTTGGATCATCTACACCGTGAAGCTCTGAAATCTTTCCGAATTGAGTGAAATTGTTGCGAATGAGAACAAGTGATGTGGTGCTAGGAAAGTTCCATATGACAATTTGATTTGATGGTTTTGGTCCAACGGAATGCCTGTCATATTTATATCTAGGAATAGGTAAGGATGTATACGGCTTTCTAGTGAGTCTTTTCATATACCTGTCATGATGTGGATGAGATGGAGATCTTGGGTCTAAAGGATGTTTTGAGGCATCCAGCGTCTTTGGATCAAAAAGTTGATATATTGGTTTGGAACCTTTGCTTGGATCTTTATGAAGTTCTGGATCATATGTAATCTTGAAGCTTTTCTGATTTTCTTTCTGTTTGTAGTCTAAAGCAGACAGCCTACTCAATTCATGATTCTGTCTTAAAAATCTAGAAATGTCGTAATGCTTCACGATAACTTTAGATTTTCGCTGATCAATAGAACTGGCTTCTCCAGTTTCTTCTGAAAAAGGTTTGGGCGTTTGGTTAGTGGTTTTAGCTTCATATGAAGTGCTTCGACTCTTTGCACCCATATAATATGAGTGGACAGGTGTCTGGGATGCTGGATAGAGAGGTCTTTTACCTCCTACTTTAGGAAGATAGCTTGGTTCTTTGGCGGAAGTAGTTTCATAATAACCTCTTGAAGGGCCATTTGGATAACGTTGATTGTGATTCAGATTGTAGCTGTTATTGTGATCGCCTGGAGTGGATGATGGAGTTCGACTCTCACTGTAAGGAGGATGTTCTTCATTTCTCACCCCATAACTTCTGTTATTATAGTATGTACCACCGTAAGGTGGTCTCCCCCCTCCTCTATAAGACATATTATCTATAGTATGATGAATCTCAAGTTACGAAAGCCTTCTTAATCTATTGACAAATTCCAAGGTCAACTGAGCGTGTTTTGTTTTTTCTGGACTAGTTTTTGAGAAAGACAAGCACTGAGATCAATGGGGAACAGAGAATGCAGTATAAAACAAAGAAATTAGCTTCACGTGATTGATTTATTAGGATGTGCAGAATAGTAGAGTGGTTTGATCCCAAGAATATGTACACAAGGAACACAAACAAGACCAGTAGATAATGGAATCACATAACATTTCCATCACTTTTGGTGTGCTCCAAATTGAAAAAGATAAACTCGAAAAAACCAAATTAAATTTACTCGATTACGTAATGTTCGTTTGTTTCTGTTTATCTCTTTTGTCTTCTATTGAGCGTCTGATGGAGACTATACATATAGATACAACTTACCTTCTTTACACCTTCGTTTTACCAATAGATAGCAATAAAGAGTAGACATAAACAGTAATAATAATAGATTCCAAGAAAGAAGAATGTCGTCAAGGTTCGTAGAGTCCGGAGAGGTTGACATGAATGACCTCAAAAAGCAAGAGGAGACAGAACAAGAGATGATGGGTGAAATGGTTCAGAGTCAAAATACACTCCAACGGAAATCTTTGTCACACCAGCTACGTGATAATCGATTTAAAAAGTATAAAGAATTCAAAGAAAAGATGGAAGTTACTAATTCTTCGTATAAGTTAAAAAACAGAGATCTTGAATACTACACCAAGATCCAAACTGATAAACTGGACACCTTGAATGCAGAAAAAGAGGATGAGAGGAAGAAATTAGACGAGTTCAATAGACTGAAGTCATCAAAGGAAAAACGGCCTAATGATGCTGTTGACCTGCAAAATATCGATGATAGTGTCATGGGCGAAATCAAACGGAAACCTCAATCTAAGTTAACCGGAATAGTCAAGAAAAGGAAAGCATTCGTTAAACAAGAAGCAGTGAAAACAGAAGAAAAGGAATCTAATACATTAATAAAAGCCGAATCAGAAGCCCAATCAGATAATAACCAAGAGCAGAAGATGAATGTATCAATTAAGTCAGAGGGCACAGATCTAACATCAAAAAACAGTGATACTACGCAATCCAATGCTAAAATTACGCCCAATTCTTTGTTAGACACAGGCTATTCGTCGTCATCTGACGGTGATTCAGAATGATCTATCGTTTGGTACTATTACTTGAGTATAACACTTCGGTTCAAGCAAGCGTTCCTCTCTGACTTGATCATCTTGACGACGTCTTCTTCCTATGCGGCGTTTACCCAAATTATATACAGGTTGGTGGTGGTGCAGAGATGCAAAATATTCAGAAATTTAATTATTCTCGTCTGCACACGACACTTTCTCTATGAAAAATGATGGAAAATAGTGGAATGTATTTAACCACCACAGACGATAATTTGATGTACTCCTATTTCAATGTTAACCTGCTAGTATTAGAAATTAGGATAGTTAACGAGTCAGAGCCGTTGAAAAGTTTAACCATAAACTCGTACTCATACACAATGCTCACATCACTTTTCAGACCACTACTACAAGCTGCTTCTCCAAGCTCGTACATGCCATCAACACTATCAGGCTTCTTTTCATTCCAATCAAGAAATTTATCTAAAACACATAGAGCTGCTTATAAGAGATGGAGGAAAACTGCTGAAGGTTACAAGAGAGGACAACACGGAAGAAAGCACGGTAATGCCGGTTTCCCACAAAGAGTGTTGCGTAAGCGTTCGGGTACCGCTGAAGCAAATTTGACTCAAAGTAAGCATCTCAGAAAGCTAATGCCAAACCTTTAAGTTTTGGCCAGACCTACCTACGAATGCATAAAAGTCATAAAACCCGTGCAAAGCGATCTGATTGATTATCGCTATGCCTTTATTGCAAAAGAGATATTTAATTGTTCTGTATAATTTCATGTATATATTTATTACCAAATCACTGTTTGAAACAAACTATTACGAATTCTTATAAATTTACTTAGCCATAAATCGAACTTGCTCGATTGCGGACTGTAAAATAAACGGAGGAAAGCACAAACTATTATTTCCAAAAGAACTAATACACGAAAATATTCTATGATCTAAGAAAACGCTCGAACACTAGGTGTTAATCTATCTATCTATTTATTTAACAGTTTCAACTTCATTTTCTTTCCATTCACCAGTTTTGGCATCTTTCTTCAACCCAATGGTAGGGAAATAATGATAATTAACCTTCAATGTCTGTGCAAATGGGATATTGTCAAATGAAACAATTCTAATCTTACAATAGCTATAATCTTTAATCTCCTTAATCACTTTAATAAACTCATCTAAGGTTGGAGTAGGAATTTCATTAACGTGGGTGATGAAATTAGTAACACCAATAGTGTAGAATCTAGATGGAGAACCTTGAGTCATTGACGTGCAATAAACTCTTGAAGGTAGGTTTTTAATAACTTGTCTAACACCATGATGCGGTTCTTGTAATAGTGCACCACACCAGTAAACCAGTTGGTTAGTAGAGAAATCATTTGCTTGAGTTAGCTTAACTTTCAAATCAATAACTTTCTTATGTCTAACGACCTTGAATTCAACTTCTTCGGCGTTTGAATCTAATGATCTAATAACAGAATCCAAGTCTCTGAATCTTGTCACCAACTTGTCGTTAACACTCAGCACAATGTCACCATGGTGCAATGAACATGAGGCTTGATTATATAAATTCACTGACAACCTTTGAACGTTCATAAGTTGTATTTTATCAGTACTGGACGATTCGACCTTAGTAACCCATTCTTCGGGAACACCATTGATTCTAGCACTTAATATATTAACGGAGCTGAATTCAGCGTCAACAATCTTCAAGTTGGGGTTTCCACCATTCTTTAGGAACTCTAATTCCCACATGACATCAGTAGCATCAAGACCGATGGAGTAAACTTTATCCTCATCGCCATCGAAAGTTAACCAGAAGGCTCTCACAAGACCCTCTTTGTTACACAACAAACCAGATCCACATTGTTGACCTGAGTTAGAATCGATCAATATAGCCTCTAGATTGGTGCCTCTAAATTTAGGAGATGTGGCATTAGGTGGTAGATTAATGGCAGGAATATCACTAACTTTTGTTTCATCAACAACAACTCTTAGATTCTTATTATATCCGATAAATATCACTTTTTCACCTCTCGTCAATGGAACATTACTAAACTTAGGCGTCTGCACAGGTGCCAAAACCAAGCTAGGATCATATTTAATGATGGCATAACCCTTTGTTGGATGTAAAAACACAATCTTACCAGGAACAATCAAAGATTCGGAAATCGTAACGGTGATATCCAATAAATCATGTGGAACACAGTGTCTGGATGTTAAAATGTAACCGTTGATAGAATCAATGATAACACCGTAGACTTTTCTTGAATATGAAGTGAATGAGTCTAATGGGATTGGGATGGTGGAATGACACAGAGCAAATGATCTATCTAATTGTTTACAATTTTCAAATTCAATCGGTAATCCAATAAATTTAGCATTCTTGGGTGTGATAGGTAATGGTGGTAATGGTTTATCTTGTAAATCTTGGAAATCCCATAAACCAGTTTCATCATTTCTCACAGCAGATCTGAAACTGGAATTCCAATGTCTGTCAATATGAATCAATTTGAAAAGTGGAACGTGTAAATCTTGCAAATGTCTGTATTTTATGGTAATAAATGATTCATCAGGGATACTTTTCATAACTTCTATGAATGTGTCTAAATCAGGAGTATCTTTATCGTCAATTGAATCGATTATCCAATAGTATGCCTCTGCTGTGCCTAGGGTAAATGAACCAGCAGTGTTGTTAACATATAAACCTTTGACAGGAATAGCGTAGGTTCTTGCCAGTTGGTATGATAAATCGTTGAACGTGGCACCGCAAACGGAAACAAATCTACTTGGAGTAATTTTGTGTAGGTCCCCAACTGTACATTGAACGTTAAGATCTTTACCACCTCTTTGGATCAAAATCTCAATTGTTTGGTTAACCGATGAATCCAAAATTTCATCAACTTTAATAAAGGTAGAAATAGGTTCATTATTAATTGAAATCAAACAGTCACCTTCTTTTATTTTACCATCAGCTGGACCTTGTGGTAACGTAATAGCACTGACCAATAACCCATTTAACGCTGGAAATTTTTCTCTCATGATTTTTTCAGTGTCAGCTCTTAATCCTAATCTTCTACATTTGTCAAACGGTTCTAAAACCCATTGAACTTGAATTGTACCTCTTGTAATAGTTTCATTGTTCTGAACACATGTTAGCGCTCTTAAGACTCTGTACACAGGCAAGAAGAAATCCGTTGATGATTCCGTACTTCCACCAGCTTGTAATGCAACAGCATACCCATCTTGATTAACAACTGGAGATCCTGATGAGCCACCAGATGCAGATGCAGCCGCTTGTATATACTCAGTGTTAAAATCGTTATATGTATTTGGCCCATAATCTGGTGCATTTCTATCTAACCTTGAAATGAAACCAGCCAAAATACTCAACTTTTCACCAGAATCGTTACCAATAACTCTGATTTCACAGCCAACTTTAGCCAAATCAGGTCTCAATTTTAACTCTTTAACTTCCATGTATTTAATATCCTTTGGATTGAACTTCAAAAACCCAAAATCATGAACCGGGTCTCTATAGATTGGCTTAACTTCACATTCTTCGTGGTTATCAAAAACGGCATAGCCAACAAACGGTCCAGGTCCAACAACGTGTCTGTTTGTTAATATTATTCCCAGCTCAGCATCAACAACAAACCCAGTCGCTTCTGAACATAGTGCATTTTCTGTATCAAAGTTTGCAACTTGTGAGAAATGAATAGAGACAACTGATTTGACAACGTTTTCAACCGTTTTTTGCCACTCTGGACTATTAGATGTATCGTTTTCTAGCTCTAATTCGTATGCTGCTTCAGATCCAGAATCGTTATTATCGTCACTGTATGACATATTTTCATCTTCAACTGCGACAGTTCTCTGTCTTTTCCCGTTTTCTGCTGGTAAAAGCTCACCATCAATGGCTCTTTTTTGAGAAGTTATACTATCCATACTATTTCTCAGTATTCAATAAAACAAAAATAGGATTATCTTTAATGTACAAAAGTTAAAATATACAAATTGTGTAGCTATATAATGGATTTTAAAGGCAAAAGGTGAGGTTGATCTGAAAAATCGAGATCCCAAACTACGAAAAATTAACCTAAAACATTTTTCTTGCCTCTGCGTCTATTACGTCACTAATTCTGAAGTCGATTGACGCCAGCAAAATACTGTCTAAAGAATAAATCAAATGATGCACCGCCTTGAAACTATTCCTCAATGAGGGTGCTTTCTTTGATCTTATTCAACCATTCGTTATACTCATCATTCATTCTATTGGAAAAGTAGCAAGTATCAGCAGATATGAAAGAGTTTAAAGAAGGAATACCAAAGGGTAATTGATTTTCATTTTTCAATTGATACAAATCATCCAAATCCCTTATCCATTTTTCAGAGCTACACAAGTTTTCAATAAGTTTGGTCCAACTGATCAATTCTTCAAACTTTAGTCTACCACTTTGTAAAATATGTAGATTCTTCATGAATTTAGATTTGAAACCTAAGGTGTGCTCAATCTTTTCATGATTTAATTTCATGTATGCAATGGCAACTAACCCACATAGTAGTCCCCACGGACTTTTAATTCTGTAGTAATAATCTTGGAACGTTATCAATATGTTCTTGGTGATGTCTTCGGGAAGGTAAAACCTGTTACAGAAAGACACTAAGTGCGGAGTGGTAATGATAGTATCGTCAACTTGAGCACGCTTTGCCATTGGCAACAGCTTCTCACCAACTTGTCTTCCTCTGGACTTTCTTGGGGATTTCCTACTATCCCCTTCATCCAATGAATTAATCTTATCTCTTAATGACTTTCTGGCAGCTCTGACTTTCTGCGGTAACTGGTAAGTTGATCGCTGTTCAATAGGGGAAGATGGAACAAGAGTGCCAGGTTCAAATTCATTCGTTCCAGAACCAAATTTCAATAATTTGACAACTGAAGATGGAGGTGTATCCAAGCTTGATGAAGAAAAGAAAGGAGATTTTTTTGATGATGACTGCGGTGTTGCATATGGATTTTTCAAGGAACTTGAGTTTGGTGTCATCAGTTGAGAAGAACTCACATGGGGTTTTCTCTTCTTTCTTGGTGTTGATGGAGGTGTCGATTCCTGACTACTGATATTCTTATTACCTCCAGTTAAACTTCTTTTAAAATCCACAACGATACTTCTAATCTTTCTGTGAGGTATTGGAATTTTATTCAAGACTGGATCATGTAGTTCCAACTGTTTAGAAAACTTCTCTATGGTTAAATAACAACATAAATGATAACGTGAAACTTCCAATTGTGGAGGTAGAGCAGCTTTTGACTTGGATGTTAGGTATAGTAGATTTGCATAATCTGTCATTTCTTTCGGGAATGGTTCTTGCTCTGTCGGAAGCATGTCCCTGAAAGCATTAAGGATAAATTGATTCGACATTCTGTTTTGGTATGGTTTCCGAGTGCTTCAAATTGGTTTAAGGAGAGTGGTCAACGTGTATGATACAAAGCTTGAGTTGACCAACCCAAATCTAGCCGGAATAGGTTCAGCAACGTAAATATAAGTATATATAGTGATCTGGATAAATCAAGTTTGTTAGCAGTGATCAACATATCAACAGATCAACAATATGATGAATCAACCAAGCCTTAGAAACCAGCCAACCTCTTGGTAAATCCATTCACAATATGAAAAATTTCCGAATTCGGCCTAATTGAATTCCCTGTACAAACGGTTTTTACCAGTAACATGTGACTTTGATCACGTGATTCTATGATTCTTTGCGATCTCTCTTAGAAGATGAAATGAGGGGAAACTGGTTGGCAAAGAAAAATATTAAGGAAAGTGCTTTAGTTAGATAAGTTTGTTTATTTGTTACCACTGGGTTACCTACCAAATAGCTTAACATAAGGATATATATTTACGGCACCAACCATTGGAAGAAGTTGATTACAAGTTCCAAATAATGTCAGCAATCAGATTAGTTAGAACAAAAGTCGGTGTGATCCCATTAACCCGTAACATTCACTCCTCGTTGGCAATGTTCAATGCATCAGTCCCATCAACAACAGCAAAAACAGCAGAAACAACACCAACAGCACCATCAGACACCCAAACTGTGGCAGAAGTCTTATCTGAGTCGACAAACCAAAAAGAGTTAATCTCTGGTGCTCCAGCCGATTTATCAACACCGAACACGAGATTAGTCCGTATTTACAAAGAAGCCAAGGCTGCAACGCAGTCCTCAGCAAGAAACTCGTTGTTTTGGAAGATGGATTGGGATATCATTGATAAACAAAACAGATGGGAGAATGATTTGATAGGTTACCAAGGTACGAGTGACATCATGCAAGCTACGACATTAAACTTTGAAAACAAAGATGCTGCTATTATGTTTGCCAAAGGACAAGGTTGGGATTATTATATCCAAGAACCAAAGACCAGAAAATTCAAAAAGAAGGACTATTCTGCTAACTTTTACCACTCCTATGGTCCTTTGAAACATATTAGAACTAAGTAGTTAGGAATGTGATAAAGAAAGGGCTTCTCTTTTAATGAGTTTTATTGTTTTTTTATCTTCTTATAGATTCTTTTTATTTATTTATTGACAGTTGAACAGACTGTATTCTTCTGTATTTGTTCATTGACTTTCAACAAGATATTATTTATTACTATGCAAATTAAATCAATGAGTATTCAGAGGCTTTCAGAAGCTCTTGTGAATGTAGCGCTAGCCCATAATTCAAAATGATATTTGACAGCGTCTAATTTTAAAACAAGACAATTTGCGTCGAAGTGTAGGATTCGAAAAGAGATATCTTTAAGCTATTGCATTTCAACTAACTGTCAAGTTGCATATTTAAAACAATCAAAAGAAGTTATATACAGAATTCACAAAATAGAACGGGGATGAGGGAGGGAAAGAGAGAGTTGGCAAACAAATAAAAACACCCAAGAAAAGGGTACAAGAGGATAAAAATCTTGTCCCAAGTTTTTTAGACACATCGATTGCAAAAACATCGAATCATTAGTCAGAATAATGTATTAGAGGATATATGAACCAACATATAGCCAAACTTTAACTAGAATAAAACCATTACAATGAAAAAAATTTAAGCAGCAATACCAGCACTTCTCATGATTTCATTAACCTTTGCACTCAAAACAGGATCTTGTCTGATCTTGGCTTGCATCTTAGAGGCTTCTAATAATGAAATGGCTTGAGTTCTATCTTCGTTGGATCTAGCAACTAGACAAGCTTCTTCGAACAACTTGATAGCAGCATCAACGTTTTGTTGTTGTAAGTAAACTTGACCCAATGTCAATCTAGCAACTTCACTCTTTATATCCAAATCACAGGCCTTGGTTAAGTCTGTGATACAAGATTCAATGTCACCTAATCTTTGATGAACGGCAGCTTTGTTAACTAATGGCAAAGCACCAATGTTGAAAGATGGTAATGCAGCTTGCAATCTAGCGGCAGTATCAAATTGTTTCAAAGCACCTTGGAAGTCTTGTCTGTCGAATAGGATCTCACCGTAGTAGTTTGGAACTTCTGGAGAAACGGCAAATCTGGATTTAGCCTCCTTGAACAATTGATCACACTTGGAAACATCACCTTGTCTGTAAGCAATACAAGCTAATTGAATGTAAGCGTAAACGTTATCGCTGTTTAATGTCTTGGCAGCTTCAAAGTTGTTTTCAGCTTTGGTTAAATCACCAACCAAGTAGAATAATTGACCGTAATGGTAGTAAATATCTTTATCATCCTTGTTTAAGGCAATAGCTTTACCGAATTCAGCGATGGCACCAGCATAGTCAGATTTATCAGCAGCGATCAAACCAGAGATAACGTATGATCTTGGTCTAGCGTTCAGTTCTAGAGCAGTATTCAAAGATTCGACACCTTCATCTAATTTAGTCTTTAAGAAGTCAAAGGCACCCTTGTATTCGAAGGCTAAAGCAGCTAAAGCCTTGTCCGAAACAGCAGATGGGTCAGCATTGTAAGCAGAGACAGCTTGGTTGAATAGAACATCAGCTTCTTCGTAAGCTGCAGTGGTGTCAAGCTTCATCTTAGCCAAACCTTGTAATAAGAATTTCTCAGCGGAGTTTTCAGCGAAATCATCTTCAGAAACTTCCAATAAATCTTGAGTGAAGGCACCAAAGAATGATGACAATGATGAAGTAGAAGGTAATTCCTTTGGTAAATTTGAGTATTGTTCTTCGTTGATCTTGCTTGAATGCTTCTTCAAAACTCTTTCCAAAATGGCTTCGTTAGATCTATCGTTCAAACCACCGTAAATGGTCAAAGCGGTTAAATCGTACATAGCTTCGTCGTATAACTCCAGGCTTTCGTAAGCGTGAGCTCTTCTTAATAGGCATTTGGAGTATGATGGGTTGATCTTCAAAGCTTCGGTACAATCTTCAATTGATTTTTGATTGTCTTGTAAAGCAGAGTGACAGGCAGCTCTGTTGGCATAGAAGACTGGGTCAACTTTATACAACAAGGCTGCAGTATAGTAAGCAATAGCATTTTCGTATTGCTTTTTCTTGAAGAAATCGTTACCGGATTCTTTTAAAACTAAAGCACATTTTTCTTTGTCTTCGGCACTTAAGCCATCAACTAACCTTTGATCAATTTCTGGTAAACCTGTTGAGGGGTTGACTGGGAACATTGAAGAGGCTGTATCAGGGTCGGTCGAAGATTCATTGGTCGCCTTCTTTGACTTCTTAGACTTCTTGGACTTCTTCTTTTTTGAAGCAGAAGACTCTGATGCAGTTGTAGAGGATAAGTGTAGATCTTGTTGCTTCTTTAAGTAGTATAAGGCACCAGCAACTGAACCAACGCCGACAACAGCAGTAATGGCAACCGCAGCTTTGTGGGAAGAGACAAACTTGGAAATAGAAGACATATTTGTGTTTATGAATATATTATATGTCCGTTAATATCTGGATCCAAATTGAATTTTATGAAAGGTAATGAATGATGTTTTATTAAGTAGCTGACTTGATAATCAATTTCTATATGCAAGAAACTTTTTCAAAATTGACAAACTAAAAACTTTTAAAAAGTGATTAAAATAACGGCAACTAAGTATTGATCTGTTGTTGCTAACTAGTCTGTAGTTTTTATGTACAAGGCTGTCAGATTGGATAAATAGAATATTCGAATAGGAGGAATACAGCTGTATCTGATCTTGTTAATCTTAATTGTTTTATTCAGAAACATTCAAAGGTGTATTGAAACGATTGGTCTCCAATGTTGCGATTCTATTCACATTCACACACCCACTGGTTAGTGTTAGAGTGGTTAGTTCGCTATCCCTGACAATTGGCCCGCTCAGAATTGGCACAATCGTTCGAATTTTTCATAGCGAAAGCGGAATTTCCTTCACCAGGGGTGTGCACCAACTAATTAGTACAAACACGTCTCACACCTTGCACCTCAGATTAACAATCCTGGATTATGTCATTATTTTCTAAATGTTGCCTCTTGTTTTTATCTGGTAACACTCCATTATTGTTAATTATTCATGAGGTTAGGAGTTCTGTGCAAATAAATAGTTCAAAATAGCAACACATGCTCAATAATCCAATTCGTTTGTTGGATCGCTATGACTCCTGTTGAATCCCCAACATCAACATAGCAATAGAGACGCTTAACAGGATTAGGAATTACTGAATTCGATGCCAAATCATTTTCTACTTGAAATGGGTATGGTATGGTATATAATTAGATTACCTGTAGATTCCGGGCTGCATGCTAGTTGTTGTATAGTATCGTCCATACACATTCAATTACTCCCACATAAGCTCAGAGTTCCAGGAGATAAAACATAAGGCGTCTGATAGAACAAAACAAGGAAGGGATTAGATATGCTACAGATTTATAGAAAGGCTATCTGTTTTGGACAGTAAGGTGGATCAGCTCTGTACTGACTTCAAAGAAATTACCATAACGTTTCATTTATTTTTCAACATTATTGTGTTGCCTCATATACACCCAAACAATGAACTTCACCCCCAGATATCCATGGAATCAGTGTTATCCATTCAAAGGTCCATTCCGTTAACTCAAAGTACTCACACGACCAACATGTGCGGCGCCCCCAACCAGCATCAACCACCGACCATCGACGCCTAGTCCGCGACCCAACTTTTTCCCAACATTGGTTTATTCACATCTCTGCACCAACTCAACCCCCAACATTGTGCCGCACAAACTATTTTATTTTTCTCTTGACGTGTGACGAGAAGCGGAACGAATCATTTACCATTATTATATCTTATTTACTATACTGGGCTGATGGTCATTGATCTTTCTTGTCCGAGTATTTGTTGATACTTGCTTGCCTCTAGGTTGACACGTCTTGTAATCGAGCAACTCAAGACAATATTAATAACTCGTCCAAACTTGATTTTTCTTGTTGGAACTCATTAGGTTATGCTTACACTTTGACCCCATGGTAGCTGACCATATTCTTCAATCATTGTCAATTTGAATTACATAGATTCAAATTATTCCCAACTACACTAATAATATTTTTATCATGAACCTGAAACCAAATACCAAATCTGTGGCACAAGTGGCTGCTTCTGCTTTAGAAGCTTTCACTCAAATGAAGAAATCATTAGTTGCCACCGTCTCAACAGCAAGCAGATTGCCAAAGGACTCAACAACAACACCAAAATCCAGATATAGGAAATCAACCCCCCCATCAGGACTGCCGCTGTCAAAAATTCTGACAAATGTATTTCCGTTACCATTATCTGAATCTTTCCAACATTACAAACGTAGAAAACAGCTGGACCAAATCCAAGATGACATACTATCATTGGCATCATTTTACCCAACACCAACTGCAACACACGAAGGAAAAGTGATTAAAACGGTGATTAACGATGAAACAGGTGATTACATCAACGAATTTCAGATTTCTCCAGTCAACCCTAAGCCAAATGCCAAACATTTGGTTGTGATTCATGGCTATGGTGCCGGACTGGGATTTTTCATTAAAAACTTGGAAAAGCTGGCAACTTTGAAACCAGATTGGCACATTCATGCTATTGATCTACTAGGCTATGGATGTTCATCAAGACCGGATTTCCCACATCATATACCGTATGAAAATTATCCTAAAATTGAATCCTTTTTCACAGAATCGATTAAGAAATGGTTTGACTTGAAGAATTTAAACTCTAATAATCCAAATGGTGACCCATTGGTCGTTGCCCATTCTATGGGTGCGTATTTATCAGCGGTTACAGACTTCAAGTATCCAGGCTTGTTTAAAAAGATAATCATGGTGTCTCCAGCTGGTGTTTACTCGTCTCATAAACCAACTATCCCAACGTGGTTTGAGAAACTTTGGAATTTAAATGTTTCACCTTTCGTTTTAGTCCGTAATACTGGACCCTTAGGCTCTTACTTCACATCCGGATGGACTTCCCGTCGGTTTTCTAAAAGTACATCAGTCTTGAACGAAAAGGAACAGGAGTTGATGCATATGTACACCTATGCCATTTTCAACGGAAAAGGTTCCGGTGAATACATGTTGAACTACTTACTGGCTCCAGGCGCTGTTCCTCGTAACCCACTTTTATACCGAATCAACAACATGAACTGTGACAGTAGCTGGTACTATGGGGACCACGACTGGATGGATGTGCAAGGTGGTGTTAGGGCATGTAGAAGGTTGAACCAAGGCGATGCAAGCGAAGGTCACGGCGACAGAAAAGCAGATTTGAAAGTTGTTAGTGGTAGTGGACATCATATTTACTTGGATAACTTTGATGGATTTAATGAATTAATCGTTGATGAAATGGATCAATTTGAGAAAAGATGAGGATGTATGATTAATGTTTGAAATGTCGAAAAACGATCCAGGGATACCTACATAAAGTTTAATTATTTATATAGAACTATAGTTGCATTACATTATAACCTAGATAAATAGAAGCACTTTTGCGTTTGTTTTTATGAGTGAAGAAAAATGGTTCAGAAATATTGTAGGAAAAATTTAGATTTCATAACAGTCAATTTCGACATTAACACGAAGGGATTTGTTTGTAAACACAAGACAAATATTCAATATACAGGCATCATAGTGAAACAATAGAGGGGCATAAACAAAGGATTAGGAATAAAAAAAGGAAATAACAAATATTAATGAAAAGATACCGTAGTAAAAATAAAAGAGGGTCACGTAAAAGAATACAACAAACAAAATCAAAAAAAAAGAGAATATTAAGGGTGTGAATGTGTAAATGCGTCATTGGATTAATCGATAAAATCCTAAATGTTCAATATCTGTAAAGCAAAAGGAGTTCAAGAATGCGGATTTTGTAAGTTTATTAAATCCATAGCATAGGGAGTTCCACCTGTTGAATACGCGTTAGCCAATCTAGAATCATCACCGATGATAATTCCACTGGCATCTCCACCGAGATTATTGCCCGCACCACTATTTGTTGGTGGGACATCAATGTTTGAACCTAACGAATTGCCCGCTGTCGGACCAGTAGTTCCACCACTACCGGTTGTTGTCGTTGCTGGCTGATTCATATCCATATCCATATCCATGTCGAGTAAGTAAGTTGGGATGCTAAAGACGTTTTGGAATAAAAATCCACCTTCATTTTGATACGGGTCGCCTGCACAGAAGTCCGTGATTGACTGGTCTGATCCATAAGGTGTTAAATCTTCAGATCTGGTAAGTTTATCCAGCAAATGGGATAATTCTTGTTGTTCGGAATTAGGACCAGTTTGTTGCGGTTGCTGCAGATGGTGTTGTAATTGGGATTGGGACAACTGTTGCTGCTGCTGTTGTTGTTGACCTAAAGCACGTTCATCAATGCAAATGCCTACAGGAGCATCAGAAGAACTTTGGAAACCTGTTGAAGCTTGCATGAATTGGTCCGTTTGCTGAAAGTTCAGTGGAGGTGTCACAATACGTGATGCTACTGAATAACTGCCAGGGTAATGATGTTCATTGGCTCTATCATTAGTGAAGTGATGCTGTGTTAATGATGTTCTTCTAGTATGACCTGAAGTTCTACCAGATTTAGAAGAACGTAGTGAACCTTTACCCGCATTGTTGATCCCATGACTGCTTGAGCCATTACCATTTTCTGTCACAGTGCTGGATTCATCCTTGCTATACTGACCATTCATCCTGTAGATATCATCAAAGAAATCACCAACATCAAAGCTCAAGTTTTCATTTGCCTCAGTAACAGTTATTATACAGAAGTATAACATACTTCTGGAAACACTGTCAAGGATCCACCATCTCTTTAAATCATGTGCTTTTGAAACATTATGTGAATCTGAAGTAGCGCAAAAGAAATTCTTACACACGGATAGCAGTAATTCGATATCACTAACAACATTTGGACCCTTTGGATTCTGTAAAATGTATGCGGATAAAGTTAAGCAAGCACTGAATGGGTAGAAAACAAAAAAACTTGAATAATGAGCTGACCGTTGTTCCATCTTACTGGTCAAGATGAGCATTGAACGAGCAGCGTTCATACAGATATCCTCAGGGTTGAAGTCCTCTGGTTTGTTCAAGTGAGGTGGCATTTCATCCAACTTATTAACATTGTAATGTTCAGCACTCCAATTGAATCGCATAACAACTTTTGTAATAATCATTTGTAAATAAAAGTATTTAAGATGGAGAGTCATAATAAGAAATCCAACAGTCAAGTCTCTATCGGAATTGGATTTCGCAAGGTTAGTGAATGAGTCCAAATTCTCAAAGTGTAGGACTTTAGTTGGTCTTGCAAATTGAGGAATACACATTCTCCATCTTTCCAAATCTTCTAATAGAGAGAAAACAGTATTCCAAATCTCTGTTTTAGTTCGTGAAATGAATGCAGTGGCAGAGAACAATTGATCGTAAGTTTTGGATGTAATCATGGCTAGTTCAACATTAATGAATGAATCAAAGACAGAAAGATCAACAGGTTCAATCTTATTACTTTCCAATTTTTCAGATATTTGTCGGCTTCTTTCATCAGAACTGTATCTTGAACCCGAAGAATTTAAATATGGATGAACCCAATATTTTTCAAACCCTGGTAAAGCTGGTGCACTGATATCCCTATCGTTTAAAATCGGAGGTTTACCAGTCTTTAGGCATAGTTCTTTGTCGAAGGCATAACACATCCACCAAACTCTGATTCTATTTTCACGTTCTTTGGCGGGTAAATCTGTATAACTTTCAGCTCTATGTAAACCCATTTCTTGAGCTTGTCTAATGGCAGTTGAAGATAATAAAAACGCAGCTGGTGATAAAGAAGCGATATCAACGTACGAAACCAACAATAATATACCTTGGATACCTTCAATACCGTCAAAGACTAGAGTAACTCTATGATAATAGAACAAACAATTGTCCAACAAACAAGATTCTAATTTTTGGCATTGATCCAGATTTAAAAGAGATGACTCCATTTTATCCATCAGTATTTTATCGCCGATCACAGCGCATGCTATTAACAAGGATGCATTCATCAACAATAACTCAGAGTATGTGAATCTTGGTTCTGGAATTTTACCATCTCTATGATCGCAGTACAAAGTGAAATTTCTTTCTAATGCTTCCTGCTTCATGAATGCTTTCAAGATATCAAACGCATCAATGGTGCTCAAAAGAAAATCGATTATTTCTCTAGGTGGGAAAGCTGATAGTTTAGATTTTTCAATTGGTTCAATCCAGGTCGCCAATGATTCATGTTCCATTCGAGAAGTTTTTGCTATCAATTTCTTCAATGGTAATATGCTTTTCGGATTCTTTAATCTTGACGCAATCCATTTTAAACCTCGGGGAGAGAATAAAGAAATGGTGGAATGATGACCAAAGAATCTTCGACGAGTTGCGTCATCATCAGTTTCATGCTCTGCGTCTGGTTGCTTATCTTGTGCACCAGGTTTACCAACAGCCTGTTGTAGTTGTTGCTCTTGAGAGAAATTAGCTTGGGTGATAGGAACAGCAACATCTTCGTCGTTTATAGCGATATCATTATCATCATCTCCCTCATCATCATCATCATCGTCCTCCTCGTCCTCTTCCTCACCATCGTCGCCATCATCTGCACTGCTATCTGAAGATGCACTCATATCGGATTCAGTTTCTATTTCCTGATTGTTGGTTGTTTTTGTTGTTGTATTGGACTCCGGCACAAGTTTGGTTAGCAATATTTCCATCATGGATTCCATCTTATTCAATCTAGATTCAAATTCAAACTTGCTTTTCTTAGTCGCTGAAGAGGAGGTCAAATCGTTCTTTGCCTCATTGTCTTGCATTATCATTCGTTTAGTTCTTCTTTTCCTTGGTGGCTTTGTGACCTTTGATGTATAAGTTAACAGGTGGATTGAATTGCCATTACTAGATTTTGAAGCTGGCAGAGAAGACGAATTTAGAGATCTCGACGTACTTGAATGTCCTTTCGAGCTGTTTTTCAAGTTTGTGCTATTCTCCAGTATGACTTTTTGTTGCTGTCGAAGCAGTTGCTCCTTTTTCAATGTCTTTGACAGCTTCTTAGGTGGCGTTCTCTTTTTGGCAACATAATTGTATGTGCATACCAGTCTATGGCTTGCACAATTCAAACATGAATTTTGACCATCACATTTGATTTTCTTCTGACGACAAAAATCACAAGCTTTTGCAGTTCTTTTCGTTTTCGATTTGCTATCTTCATTCCCAGACACAAGATCCGGTAACCGGATTTCGTTTGCTTCTAACTTAACAGTCATCGGAATACAATGGATTCCGCTAGTTATGGGACAAAATTAACTGAGTAGAGATGTATGGAAGTCTTCTTTTGTTTCAAGCCATTGACAAGCCGCCAAAGGGGAAAGAGAGGAGTATAGTCGAGAAGCAAGGAAGAGATTAAAAGAGCAGGATACATCAAAGAGTAAGTCAAAGTGGACTCTCGGAGCATGGCAATACAGTCGAGAAATAGATTTTCAGGTGCGCGTCTATTCTAGAAGAGAGGAAGGCTCAGTGGTCAAATTAAAAAAGAAAATGCCTGATGAGCCTTTTGTCTTTGATCTTGGGCAGGACACAATAATAAAAAATGCCACATTGATCGGGCTTAGTAATATTTGGTAATATTGCAAAGTTTCTAGCGGGGTCTATTTGATGTAATCTTCTTGATTACAAGCAGAGTGAGAAAAGGATCCAAAGATTTACTGTAAGAGAGGCCGTGCTTTGCTATAGCCTTTGCCGTGACCGTTTGATTCAGTTCGACATATGATGGTTGCTGCTGCATAGTAACCAAACTCCAAGTATAGAGGCTAATGGGATAACAACTGGAGCAAACTCAAAGGTTAACCCAAGTCTTTAATCCCAGCTACACTAGCATGAGCCCGTTTTTTGGGGCGATTAATCAAACATAAAGGTATGCATGATGCACTGTCATCCCTGTCGAGTATCCCGTTTGTATATTTGCTTGATTTAGAGCCAGAAGTCCAACAGCATAGGTCTTGCAAAAGGGTACTAACCAGCGAAAGCAGTGTTCTCCCGCTAATGGGACTCGTCCCAGCCGCCCCTGTACCTCACTTGTGGCTTCCTTGGCTTTTTGTCCCACTTATCCCACCAACGTCTTTCCTCCCCTCTTCCATCTTTCTTAACCCCTCCAGTAACACCTTATTTTCGGTATGTACAGGGTATACAGAGCATATTCTCACCAGCCAAACATCCCTCCCTCACTTCGTTTAATGTCCCTGTTTTTTTGCCCGCCATGCCATTATGACCACAAGCAGATCAACAACAATACACAATGCATACATTTGAATCATAGTACTCAGTTTTCATCCTTTCTTTTCTTGTTCCGGATCTCTCCGAAAAGTTGCCTACTACAAAAAGAGGTTCTAACTTATCACACTCAAAAAATCTTCAAAACTTTTTGCTAAGGCTAATTGAAATGCTTTTAATACAAGACGACCCTTTCATTACCAACAACAATTTTAAATCCTTGTATATGATTTAAAGAAAAAGGGTTCAAGATCTAAGTTAATAAATTCATACTTGTAGTATTAAATTTCTAGCATACCGAAAAGATCTACACGAGAGCCACTGAGAAACCTGTATCTTCAACTATATTTAAGGAGCTTCAGACCCTTTTCCTTGAAAGCTTGTTCCAAGCACTTTTCATGCCCCGGAAGCAGCGTGGTATCAACTGAACAAAAGCATTTACTTGACGTTCCAGTTTGAGATGCTTATATGTAAACGATACTTGTTTTGTTGCTTAATCCAGTATGTAATCTTGAAGCCGAAAAACTCTATAAGAGCAACTCTTGAGAGCGCAAAACGACAGCAAACAATATTGCTTTCTTCCGAACCGAAATCAAAAACATTTTTGTTGTCTCATACTTGACCCAATTCTCATTACTTTCAAGGATATGATCTTTTTTGGTATCTTCATTTGGAAATTTTAAATACTATATAATCAATAACTAAAAGCTCAGTTTTCAAAGCTTTAAATTCTGCAACTTCAATCAACCGGACCCAATACAATTTACACTTGTTCTCACCTCACTTTCAGAATCAGTTTTTCAGTCACCAACCTTGTAGATATTGCTTCTCAAATCTTTGTCGCCACCTTAATAAGCATAATCAAGCATCTAACTTTTAAGATAATCTTCCGAAATACAATTCAGTCTATGGGAAGCGAGCTATTAATGCGAATTCACTTGAAATCAGTAGTGGTGCCTTACCCATCTTTGAGGCAAAAAAGTGACAGATTTATCAATTTATAAGGTTTCATAAAGAAAAATGAATCAAATTCACTGTTACTGCCCACTTCGGTTTCTTGTATGTGAAATGTGTCATCAGTATTTGATTCCATTATTTAATATATCCCAATCAAATAATTCGAATAGGGCATCAAATGGTACAAAACCATCGCTGTTGCAAGTTGGTTGTGCCTGAAACTTTGAGAACAAACCAGAAGCTTCTGGTGCCTTAATCTCTGCAAATGACTATGAACATTTTATACTACTACAAGTTTTAGTTGTGTCAGTAGCTTTATGGCATGCCATTTTCTACGTTGACAACTTCCAGTTTGCGGTACCATGGGTTATTATTTGTATTAATAAAAGGGAGGAGAATTGTTACAAAATTCATTATTTGATCCTATTTTTGGTTACAAACAGACTGTTTCTGTATATTACAGTGTGGTTGGGACATTCCACAGCAGATTCACATGTATTTAATATGGATTATGAGCTGGATATAGTGGTACCTTGATCACTAATTCATTGATACCTTTTAAAACTTGCGCTATAAGACTCAAAGTTGAAATGTAGAGATTGTTATAAGCGACAACAGTAGATCAAGTGGTGCAATAGTCTGATTACATCATTCTACGTCTGAATTGGTAAATTTGTAATTTGTGTTAGATACACGACTTATACCCGATTGGGAGTCTTTGTTTACAATTGGTCAAGCTTTTGATGTCTTTGTTTGTTTTTTGTTGACATTTTCATTTTTGCACTTAGCTTTATAATATCTGATCGTCATTTTGTTCTTGAAATTATACGTATCACAAGTGGCATTTATTGACAGTTCCCAATTAGATATACCGTACTCATAACAACACACTAAACGCAGAACAATGTTAGCTTCAGACAGTACTGTTCGCACCCCAAGAAGAGCCCAATCCTCCTTGTCAAACCCGCCTTCAAATACAAATCAATCGTCAACTTCGAATTCAGTCACCACGGATTTGTTCGATACAAACAGAAAGAGACAAAATAAAAGAGATGATCAAATCAGAAAGAAAATCGAAATCGATTTGAAAAAGAAGAACAACATCACTTTAAATGCCACCTCATCACCAACCAAGAAATCAAGACACAGTCATAATGCCATCCCAGGTTCCGTCATGACTTTGAAACCTTCAGATCCTGTTATTCTAAAACCAACCAATTCCGTTTATGAAGCTGCTCAATTAATGTCAGTTACAAAAGAAAATTGTGTTTTAGTTGTTGACAATAACGAAGAATTATTAGGCATTTTTACCGCCAAAGACTTAGCCTTCCGTATTGTTGGGTCCAACTTGAATGCCAATCAGACAACAATTGATCATATCATGACTCCAAATCCAATGTGTGCCAAAACTTCCACCATGGCATCTGACGCTTTGAACTTAATGGTCAGTAAAGGTTTCAGACATTTGCCAGTGATCAACGATAGCAATCAAATTGTTGGTGTCTTAGATATCACCAAATGTTACAACGAAGCAATGACCAAATTGGAAAGAATGTACGAATCGTCCAAGAAACTATACGATGCAATGGAAGGTGTGAATGCAGAAATGGGTGGAATGAACAACCAACCAAATCATATCACCAAATATTTCCAAAACTTGAAGAATTTGATCAATGGTCCAACGTTACAATCATGTCTAGATCAAAGAACTACACCAGTTTACTGTGACATCAAATCAACTGTTTACGATGCTGCCATCTTAATGAAAGATAACAGAACTACCGCAGTCTTAGTTAAAGATATCAAGAACAATGATGAAGTTACAGGTATTTTCACATCAAAGGATATTGTTCTTAGAGTTATTGCTGCTGGTATTGATCCGAGATCATGTTCAGTTATTAGGGTTATGACTCCAAAACCGTCATATTCACTTGCTGATGCATCTGTCCATACTGCTCTAAGACAAATGTTTGAAGGAAGATATTTGAACTTACCTGTTGTCGACAACACAACAAATGAAATCATTGGAATTGTTGACGTTTTAAGATTAACTTATCACACCTTATCACAGATCCAATCATTACAATCAATGAACGGCAATGATTCGTCTGAAGTTGGATCAAATACCAATGAAGAAAAAGAAGGTCCGGCTTGGAATAAATTCTGGACTTCAATGGATAGCACCACAGAGACGGAATCTTTACACTCTGCATTATCGAACACACAGGATGTTACACAATCCGAACTGGCACAATTTAACGTTTCAACCAATGACATTGTGAAACCATCAGATTCTATTTCATTTGCAGGAGTACAAGAACAACCACTAACAAAACAAGCATTAACTGCGAACAACATACTACCAACCGAAGTTGACTTTGAAGAAGTGTGCTATTTCAAGTTTAAAACCGAAATAGGGAGAGTCCATCGTATTAGTAGAAAACCAGCTGATGGTATCACGTCATTACGTGAATTAATCACAAACAAGTTGTCAAAACAAGAATTAAAACAATTATTGAATCCATCACCGATAACCAAGAAACTCGAAGATGGTTCAATTGAAACAATTCAAACTTTCGAGCCTATTGATGTGTCGAACTACTCTATTTCTTACATCGACGATGAAAATGATATCGTTTCAATTTCTTCGGATCAAGATCTAAAAGACTGTGTGTACTTATTGAAAAGTTTGAAATTGAAAGACAAGATTGATTTATTCATTCATCACCCTGATAAAACTGTTGAATTGGACGATTCACAAATTTCAAACGCTGGATCCAAGAACTCAAGCGGTAACGGTACCACTAACACGAGTTCATTGGTTCAAGAACTGTTATTACCTGGTGCTCTATTTGCATTATCTGCGTCAATTATCGTTGCTTTCACGCTATCCAGAAAGTAATAATATACTCCCACTATCCTTTTCTTGTTCTTATGGTCCTTTTTTTCTTATAACAAGTTTCTTATAATACCCTATATCTATTAGTTCATTAATTATTTCTTATCTTTTTGTATTCTCCTTCACCCCTTTTTTTCTTTCCCCCTTTTTCTGTGACTTCGAGCTTTCTTTTTTAATTTACTAAACTAATATTCTTCTTATAAACAGAATAACAGTATAATATTTTATCGTATATCATTAATCAAAATAAATACATATAAATATACAAGTAGAAACATATAAACAAGCACCACTGACTAAAACAGAAAATCTCTCTACACTGTCTTTTCCTTTTGGTATTTCTCTAAAACTTGACCCTCTAAGGCACTTGCCTTCTTCAACAACTTCTTGTAATTGTTAATCTTTTGTTTTTCAAACACCCATTCCCCAACGGAAACATTAGAACCCTTGAATTCTTCAGGGTTTAAGTAAATCGCATGGGGCTCCTTTTCATTCAGTTTCAGTTTACTTGGGTTCAATTCTTGGGTCAAAAACGATTCAATTTTAGAGAACGTTGATAGTTGGGACAATTTGATATCTGGAACCTGGACACCGAATGTTATTTGTAATTGTTTCAAAATGGAAAATCTCTTGACTAAGTTGTTATTTAATTCTTCTTCAGTGATACCATTCTTGGAATATAGTTCAGATAACAGCTGTTTAATGGAGGCAGTATAGTCCTCACCGTTATTTTCGTTCAATAGTTTAACGTACTTGTTGTTCTTTGGAATCCATGGTAAAATCTTGAAACCTTTCAAGTTCTTTCTGATTATCGATTTGTCTGTGTATCTTGGATTGATTTTACCCAAGATTTCAACCTTGTTCTTAGTTTGAATGGCTGTCTTCTTCGATTCTATATTTTCAATGACTTTAGAAGTTTCTTCAACCTTCTTAACTGGCTGGTTAGACTCAATCTTGTCGGTCTTGTTGTAGAATTTGAAGTAGTCCAAGATCGATTGACTTGAACGAGTTGTTGTGAACAAACGTTTTGAAGAACTCAACGATGACTTGGCAGTGACATACATAATGACGAACTTGCTGTCTGTGTATGTGAATTTATGGATGTATGGATGCCTTTACTTAAGAAGCCTTCCCTTACTATAAGTCCAGTGAAAGTTATACAACCATAATAACATTATTGATCTTAAGATCTCTCTCTCTTTCCCTCTGCTTGTTTGAAAACCATTTTTAGCGCTCTATAAAAAATTGGAAAACTGAAAAATTTAGTGAGAATTTAGGAGGGTAACTATTTATTATAAGAGTAATGTGACATGTGTATTGTCGCATAAGCTATTGTAACATCACGTGCATGTGAATTCATTCGGGGGATTCAGCCAATTTAATCCGGATTGGTACATTTGATTTTGTACACAAGTTGATGTTATTGATTTATCGTCTTTACAAGGTTGGTAGACGTCTTTAGGAGTTAACAAACAAACAAAAGTTATATCGACAAATGACAGTGGAAGAGCTACTGAACTCATCACCCTCAAGCCTACGTGTTTTCATTGTTCGTCATGGACAAACAGATTGGAACAATAAGAAAATCTTACAAGGCCATGCTGACATCACTCTGAATGAAGAAGGTTTCGAACAGGCGAAATTGATTGCTTCAAGATTCAAAGATTTTGAAATAGACGCTTTTATTACAAGTGATCTGAAAAGATGTTTACAAACGATTGGTGAAATAACCAAGTATCATGAAGATAAAGATTTATTTGAAATCAGACAAACGAAGAATTTAAGAGAAAGATTCATGGGACCCGTTGAAGGTATGTACTTGAAAGATGCCATTGCTAAATATGGTGCTGATTCTTTTAAAGATATGGGTGAAACTAAAAAAGCACTGATCAGTAGATTGAGTTCTGAATGGAATACCATTTTAACTGAATCATTTGAAAAAAATCACAAGAATGTTTTAATTTGCACCCATGGTGGCGTTATCACAAACTTCATAAACTATTTATATTATGATAAAGAGTTTAAATTGGGCGATAATCTAAAACCTGAGAATTTGAAGGTTCCTTACAATACAAGTTTAACAGTTGTAGATGTGAAAAAGGGTGATTTCAATGATGGTTTAATCAAAATGTTTGCTTGTACTAAACATCTAGGTGCTCAATTAGAAATGTTAGATCAGCAACTTAGATGAGTTTGTATATATGGATATAAATATGGGATAGTATACTAAGCAAGAATAGAAATATAGATTAATATACTAAGCAAGAACAGAAATAGAGATTAATATACTACGTAACATAGTGCCAATCTGTAAGTAACTCCTCCTTGAAGCACCTTGAATTCCTGATGATAGGCTCGAATGTGCTTGAAATACTTGTAATTCTGATGCTTGCTAATATTTAAAGCCATTTGGCTATCGGGTCATTTTAGGCTACAAACATAGTCGGGATAGGAATGCCATCATTCTCATCATCATTCAAAAAGTAATACTAGCGTTAATTTGAATTCCATCATTTGAGTGAGTTTCAACAGATAGCAGACACCTTCATGTTATAACCGAATTTCAACGAAGAAAGTCAGCCTTAAGTGGAATCACCGGTAGTAGAGCACAGCATAGCACAAAGAAACTTAGTTAACTGTGATCCTTCAATGAACAAGAGGTGGATACCCAAAACCGGTTTATTACTTCCGCTGAGACTCTTAGAGGTTGAGATAAGCGCGCGCGGGAGTTGCCATTATCTTTGTCTCCCGATAAGATGTTTGCGGGCCGTTCATTAAATTAGGGGAAAGAAAACCCTCAATCAGGAAATAATCGTTAATTCGCATGGGTGTGAAAATTGGAAGGTTGGGGATTCCCTCACCCTTTTGACTTATATCCATCTTGTTTCTCTTCTTCTATTGATGGCTTATACTCCTGATTTTAGTTCAATTGTTGTAAATCATAGACTTGTGTGCTAAAATCTAGCACCAAAAACTTATTTAGCTAAACTATAATAAAGCAAAACACACAGTTGACATAGAGAGAAAACTAAAATGTTCCCGAATCAAGTCTCATCAACCATGATGACCCAAGATGCTAAAAGAAACGAAACAGAGATATCAACTGAAGAAATAGAACTTGAAAATCGGCATAGAGGTAAGTCTTCAAGTTTCTTCACCACGAACAATAACTTAAGTAATTTGAAGTTAAAATCATTGCCTGACCAAGTCAGTAATACCGCAAACTCGTTACCAACCCCACGGAGCTCGCTTGACGAAGAGCCTGACAGTGAAGCACGCCTAGAAAATGATGAGTCTGATGATACGCTTAAATATCCAGAAGGTGGTTGGAAGGCTTACAGTGTCGTTTTTGCTTCGTTACTAGGTATGGTTTGTGGTTTTGGATTAATGAACTCTACAGGTGCAATCGAATCTTACCTTGAAACGAATATTTTAGCAGATACTTCATCAACTACAATTTCCTGGATTTTTGCGTTGTACACCTTCTTAACTTTTGGTGGTACCATGTTTTCCGGTATCTTATTTGATAACTATGGATCTAAGAAAGTTGTTATCCCAGGTTCAGTAATGCTCGTTGGTGGTGTTTTCGCTACAGCTAATTCGACCAAAATGTGGCATTTTATTTTAAGCTTTGGTATTTGTACTGGTATTGGAGGCTCCTTGCTAATGTCTCCAATGGTCAATTCAATTGGGTAGGTATCTTCATTAAACAAGTTTTAGCGCAATTTATAAAGGGTGGGTGAACGGGAGTTGCACGAAACATGGAAATTTTTGTTCCAAGGTGCGCTATACCTTCTTGAGGCAAGCCCAGATCCCTTGATGCGTTGACGGCTATGCGGCTTCAGTTGACCGCTGGTATAAACAGACTGCATATACTAACATACTTTATTGAATTTCGTTATCATAATAGACATTTTTTCCAAAAAAAGAGAGGTTTAGCATTAGGTATTGCCATGCCAGGTGCCAGTCTTGGTGGTGTTATTTGGCCACAGGTTTGTAGATCCTTATACGGTAAGATTGGATTCACTTGGACGATGAGAGTTATTGGATTCATATTCATCGGCTGCTTATCAATTGTTTGTTTATTAACCGACGACAGATTATCTGAAATCAAGGAAAAATCCAGAAATACAGAACAACCTTCAATGTTAAGACAGCTAAAACAATCTATTGATTTCACAACTTTAAAAGATCAAACGTTTATGCTATTAGTTGGTGCTTTATTCATGAACGAATTTTCATTGATTTTATGTTTCACTTATATCCCATCATATGCAATCAACAAAGGTTACTCGCATTCAACCTCCCTAACAGCCCTAACAATCACTAATGCTGCTGGTATAGTAGGCAGATATCTACCATCGCACTTATCAGACACTTACGGTAACTTCAATTTAATCTGCCTCATGTCATCAATGATGACAGTTGCGATCTTTGTTATTTGGTTACCGTTCGGGAACAAAATGCCAGCATTTTTCATGTTTTGTATCATTTACGGATTCTCTGTCGCTGGAACATTGTCTTTGACTCCATTATGTACGTCTGCTATTTCCAAACCTTCCGATTTCGGGAAACGGTACGGAACGGCCTATTTCTTTGTTAGTTTCGGTAACTTGATTTGCTTGCCAATTGGTATCTCAATCACTCATACGGCTGCTGGATACGATGGGTTGGTCGGGTTTGCAGGAGCTACTTGTGCTGTTGCCACTTGTATTTTCATGTATACTAGGTATAAATTAGCCGGTTTTAAAAGGGTTGTTATTTGAATTTGAGTTGTGGCTGATTGTTTTCGTACTTCTTCCAAAGACTTGTCTGTAGTTTTTAATCCTTACCCGATTCAAACGTTCTCTAATACTTCTCATCTTCTACTTTTTTATATTCGCCTTTTCTTCACAATTTATTGTTCTGAAAATGAAACTCTGTAGATTAAATTAAATTTGGGCAAAAAGAAGGCAATCTCCTCTTTTTACACGTATATATATATATATTCACTCTTTAAAATTAAGCTGAGGAAAACACCCGTCCTTCTCTGAGTCCCTCAATGAGAGAACTTGATTCCCACACACAAAGAAACAAGGAACCGATTTAATGAAGCATGTACAAACAAGCAAAATAAAAAAATTAACTTGATAGAAAACACACGTAAAACAGAAAGCTCCTTTAATGTTTATTAGTAAAAGGACAAAAAAAATACCTAAGGAACAAACAAAGAGCACCATACTAAGTATTTGAGCGCCTAAAACCCAACGATACTTCCTGTTGAATAAGTCAAAATGCTTGAATTAACGCTCTGTAAATCATTATTATCCCAAAAGTTTTCAGAAGGGGATCTTGCATTTCTTGTATTCAAAGATCCTTTACCCTGTCTTTTATTTATCTTACTGTCATCTTCATCATTGCCAACGACAACAAGGCTTGACGACCTTAGGTCCCTATCAAAGTTTGAAATGATACTGTCTTTGCGGTCTTGAATATTTGTTAACGATTTTCTAACAACTGTTGTTACTGAGAAACCTGATGAATCTTCAGTATCGGTCTTATCGTCATCCTCATCGAATCGCAGTTCATCTTTTTGAAGTTTTTCAAATTCTGGAAGTAACTCTGAATTAATTATTAAATTCTTTAAAAAGATCGGGATATATTTTTGAAGCTTCTTGTTATTCATAAATTGATTTGGATCTCTCTTTGAAGATTGTGATGAAGATAAAGATGAAGTTGAAGAGCTCGGTAGATAATGTTGCGCGTCATGATGATGTAAATGATGTAAATGATGCAAATTGTGGTGGTGGAGGTGGAGGTGATGCTGATGTTGATGTAAATGACGTAGATGATGTAGTTCTCTTTTACGTGCCTTTGTTATTCTTTTAACGGTTTTTTGTCTATCCAAAGCACTTGATAAATCAGTTAATACTTTCTTCAACGATTTCAAATCATCGTTTGAATAGTTATTTAACAATTTATCACCGTAAAACTTGTCAATTAATGAGTAATTACCAACATATAAATTATTGGTTTTTAAATCCTTAGAAGTTTCAGCATCATCTTCGATACCCCAAGATTTGATCAGATCTATTGTTTCAGTATCTAAACCTGCATTATCGTTGGATAGATCATTTAAAAGTATATTCACCTGTTGTCTTCTCCAATTATCTATTCTTGTATTCAAATCTTCTTTCTTAAATGGAATATTGTTGTCAATATGGTCTTGCAAATCATCAATTAATGAATTGTCATCATCTTCATCTTCTTCTTCATCGTCAGATAACTCACCGTCATCATCAATATTAACATAACTTTCTTCATTAATATCACCACCACTACCAGTGACATGACTTTCGGTTCTTTCTAATGTAGAACTCAAGACATCATCGTCGTTAAATGATGCCGTTTCGTTGCTATGTGAATGACCTGGAGAGAATAAGATCCACTCACTGGAGTCTAGCATTCCAGAAGAAGAGTCAGCTCTTTGACGAGTTGGGGTTGTTTGATTATTATTTTGACTATGTGATAAATGTTTAGATTTTGGTGTTTTGGTGACATTACTGTTATTATTAATGTTGTTGTTGTGGTGGTTGATATTCTCGTCATCCTCGTTATCATTCTCGCTCAGTGACGTGTATGTATAGCCACTCTTTGATCTCACTAATCTAGTGAACCTCGAACCTTTGTTTGAGTTCATTGTATTGTCGTTATTATTTTTACTTGAAAAGTTTAATAAACGGAAGTTCAAGTTATTGACGTTTAATGGTTGGGCAAGTGAAGTTAAGGAGGTTGAAGATGATAAGGAAGAGTGGTTGTTAGAAGAGTACTTTCTTTTGTTGTTTGAATTTTGATTCAAAACAAACGGTTGTCTATTAGTTGTCATTTTGCTCATTTAGGGTATCAAGATTTTGGAGACTATATAGCTTGGTATGTTATTTGGATGTACAGATGGAAGGATGGAAGGAACCAATATAAGTATACAGTTGCTGTACCAATTGTGATCGGAAGTATTAATAGTTTAAGGATCTATCTAATCTGTAAAATTAAGGAACGCACTCTGGATTCAGATAGGCTAGTGAGGATCTGAGAGATGAGATAGGCACTGGGTGAGATAAGAGTTTCTCTGGGTGTACTTGCTTTGTTTGACTTTTTTGCTTGCTCGCTTAACAGACGTATTTCTAACAGTGGAGATGGCAATAGGTTTTATACTGATATATTACAAAATAGTATACTACCAAACAAGATGGATGTAGTTGCCTATATATATATATATATGCTTATGTGTATATTGTTGTATACACAGCGAGCGATTAATAATGAGCCAAGTGAAGAATCCGCCACATCATCGCAAAAGAAATAACGGAAAGGGCGCAAACTTAAGGAGTTTCCGCACGGATTCCGTGCACATCCCATTGGATGCCTGTTGGTTTACACCTGTCCGTGGGTAATTAGCAACCCAGCAAAAAAGGGCGCTGGTCAAATGGATCCCATTGATGTATACGAAGCAGTATTGATCTCAACTGCGTGATTATCAACTAACAAGTAGACAACGTCTGCCAACCAACATTATATCAGCAACTTGTCAAATGCACATGATTCAAGCGAAACACAAATCAACAAACAGCTGTCTCGGCCCTGTGTAGTCAAATATATACATCATCAGGAGATACCTAGATAGATAGACAAATACGAAGATATAAGTATTCTTGTTGATGTATATATCAAGGCAGCTTCCGGTCCCTTACGTAAAGAAGATGAGATGAGCACGAGCAAAAACCTTGCACCCTATAGTTGATAGGATTCACATTCCCTGTCTCTTTTCTACTTATTTGTCCAACAAATCACCTACTACATATCTCTCTGTCATCAACTATCGCATTTCAGTATCAAAACTCCACAGCTTTTATTGTCCCGCCAATCATTAAAATATTAGTTTATGTGAGTGGCTTGCTTTGGACCATGTATCAAATCCTAAGAACTTGTATGTGTCAAACAAAAAATGACAATAAAAAGGGTGAATCTGTGAACAGGTTACGTTTCTTTGACTACAGGGCTTTGAGAACAAGAGCAAGCGGCTGTGAGGAACAGATTGTGGCTGGTTAAGTATGGACGCAGAAAAGGAAGGGTGTGGCTAAAAGAGGCACCAGATTTCGCCATCTCACTGGACAAAAGAAGTAAGACAGCCGGGGACTGGAGCGGTGGCATACCTAAACAAAGAAAATCAAAACATACAAGTTAAAATATTATTAAAAAATAAGGAACAAACTGGAGAACAAAAAACCAAACGAGCATATTAAATATATAAATAGTGCATCATAGTAATGAAATGAATAATAATAAAAAAAAGCATTAAGTAATTAAGGATCAGAGGATAAAAAAAATCCAATTAAATTTAAAAACAGAAGACAAAAAGTCACCTAATAGATTAAATTTCAGTAATAAAAGTAGCTTCATTATAAGTGTAGCCAATTTCTTGGTCTTTGATTTCACCGTTCTCGTATAGCTTGAATTCACAATCGTTACTAAATTGGTAAATGTATGGTTTGGTACCTGCAACACCACTAACGATATTCTTAACAAATTGAGGAATCTCAGCCATAACATCAACTCTTTCAGACAGGCAAGTTAAATCGCCGCAAACTTCAACAATTTGATCTTTGTCGTGTAGCTTGAATGAAATCTTAGTTGGAACATTCCAACCAGATTCTTTGTCAACTTTACTTTCCAAATGTTCAACTTTATTATCTTTTGAACAGAAAAGAATGTTACCACTACCATCTGTGACAATACCAACGCTAACAGTTGTAGTGGCATAAGCTTTTGGTGTTGTGAACTCCATAATAACAACAGAGTATTTATCAGATTGATAATTCAAGAAATTCCAAGTAGCAGCAGCATGATGAGGCTTCATACCTTGTAATGCCATAACGTACATTGATAAACCATCTTTAATTTCAATGGTTTTTTCTTTACCATCCTGCTGAGACTCTGCACCGAGCTTAATGACACCACTAACATCACATCTTGGCCAGAAAACATGTCTCATTGAACCCCATGGGTTTTCTAAATCTGTTCCGTAGTAGGTGGTACCATCTTTACCGAACTTGACACCTTGGGTTTGCCTCTTGATGACCAACTCAACTTCACTTTCTCTAGTCACTGTTGATTTAATAGTATATGTATCTAAAGTATCGTTGATTTCAATAGAACAATTATCAGCGTAGAAATTAGCACCATCGGTTCGAAAATTGTCTAGTTTTGTAGATGTCCATATATAGTCTGCTGGCTCTGTCTTTTTAAACAATTTAAAAGTGAATTGGGCTGTGGTATGCAAACCAACAACATTTGAATGAATAATTTGTGCAAACCCTGAATGAACAGCATCTTCAAAATAAAAAGTTTGTGTTTCAACGTTTGTATGCTTTGGAACTTGATAACTCAGATCAGATAGACTTAAATCAGAGTATAAAGCATCACCTTCTTGCAAACCTTCAAAAACTGGGTGAATGGCTTCAGGACCGTATTCTGGTTCAGTTGTTCCGGCAACAACTGATAAACCTGATTGAACTAATCTCCACATGTCTATACGTATCTATTGAGATTTTGTAATTAATTTTAATTAAATTAGATAATTTAAATTGTGTGGGCTGTTTTTTCTTTGTATGTTTCCTCTATGGTTTATACTGAAAACAACAAGGACACAGATGTATGTTTGAAAAATCTTTTGAGTGTATTTTCTTTTCTAGCGAAATAACTGTTTAAATGATAATTACAATTAATTCGTTGATTGGAAAACTCAAGAAGATGCTAAACGATATGATGGGAGGTTACCTTAATATACTCCAAATATATGCATATTAGTAAAAAAAAAGTAATAGGACAAGAACTACCTTAGTTAGGCAAGCTCTACAATTAGTTTATTGTTTAAATAAAAAGCTAAGAAAATCTGACTGGTGATGATTACGTCAGATGGTGTTTGGACTGTGCACGACCTATTTGGGCCGTTAGCATCACCGACCGGATGGAGCCGAGTCTTCCCTATTTACAGTTGATTCGTAACTGACATGTTCAGAATGACATAAATGGAGGAGAAAACTATAATAAACACAGGAAAGAATAAAATAAAAGAACAGAAGGTCAAGAAGTTGAACTTGGTAGCCTAGAATAAATTTCAAACCAGCTTGAAAGAGCAAAACAATAAATATAACATCCTACAGATAAATTGGCAAAAGAATTGCAAACCTCGAGTATACGTTGACAAAATTAATTAACCAGTAACAATAAATGTTATATAATAATGAAAGATAAAAAAGTAGTGAAAGAAAACTGCAGCTTTGAAACGTTAAGAAAACCATATTTGGGAAATAATAAAAGTAAAAATACAAATGAAAATAAGATGGAAAAAAGGAGATAGAAATTGATAGATAGAAAACTCATCCCCGTCAAAAGGGAATGAAGAGAAGAAGCGTATGCACTGACTTTTCATCAACTAAAAAAAAATGAGAATTAAAAACAATTGGAACGATAGTAATCAATTGATTAAGATAGTATAACATCGGAATTTGGAAAACAAACAAAAAACACTGAGAGAGGAATTTGGGATTATAGTGAAAAAACGAATAATGTGTTAATGCAATGAATAGAATAAAGTAAAATTAGAGTGACAGATAATGAGGAAGGAAGATGCAAAATTAAGGAGTGTAAGAATATGTGAAGATGAAAAGAAAAATAGAAAAAACAAAGACTGGTGGGAGATTCTTTAATCTTCCTCTTCTTCATCATAACTATCTTCTTCGTCATAACTTCCATCTTCTTCTTCGTCCTCGTCATCGTCTTCATCCTCGTCATCTTCGTCATCATCATAAACTAAAGATGCATCAAAGTATAAACTTGGATCCAATGCACTGATATCACAACTCTTAGCTTCACCATCTAACAGCAGCTCAGATATTAGTAAACCAGTAACTGGTGCGTTATTAATTCCCCAACATGAATGGCCTGAAGCTAAAAACAAGTTATCAACGTTAGTTTCACCAATTAAAGGGCCTGATGATGATGGGATATCAAGAACAGGCAAATAACAAGCTTGTCTTTTCAAAACTTTACCATTGCGCAAATTAGTAGAAATCTTGGAAACATAGTTGAATAACTCGTCACACTTTTCAGCAACAATTTCAACATCATCTGTAGTTTCAGGAATTAAAACTGAAGAATCACCCTCACCGCAGACGTAAACTTCATCTTTTCTAGCATAAATTTCCGGACTAACAAACTTGTTTCTGTTTAGTCTTAACTCGGTGAAAACTGCATATGGGGAAATTTCACTGATGTTCTCAGGTTGAATTGTAATTGAATGTGCTCTTAAACCAGAAATTGGGCAATCCGGTAAAATCTTTGAAGTCCATGGGCCAATTGTCATAATAACGTTATCACCATACAGTTCAACTTTTTCTTGGGACTTGTTGTCGTATTCAGCTTTAGCACTTGATGGATAATACAAGACACCTTGACATTCACCAGAATCTTCATCCATGATGATATCATCAACTTTACCAATTACTAATTCCACACAACCGGTGGCTATACATTGCTTTAAAATAAATGTTGTAAATTGATATGGATGGACTTGTGCTGTTGTTGATTCGTTACCTAAATGGTTCCATTCTTTGATAACTTCGTCGTTAATCCATTTCAAGTCTTCAGGTAATGTTGGGGCAGAATTATTGGTGGTACTTTCGATAGTGATTGAGTTCTTCTTGATTGTTGTTGATTTTCCAGCTGGTTTACTTTCCTGCTCGTGGTCAGATGTACCTTTAGTACTAGATGCTGTACTGGTTGGTCCTGTTGAAGCTCCTGCTTCATCGTTGTCAGATTCTGATTTGGGAGACATAGGAGTACTGCTGGCGCTGACGTTCTGAGCTGGAGATGAAGAAGAAGATGGAGATGGAGCTGAGGCTGAGTCTTTACTGATTTTCTTTTTCGTTGATTGACCAGTATTTGTTACTTTTGAAGATTTTAAATTGGCTTCTGTAATATCACCTTCAACACTGATGGTTGTTAGTCTTCTGTAACCCCATTCTTCCTCACCGTTGAATTCATTTGATAATTCTTGATGTAATTGGAAACTCAAAGGAACAATTTGTTGAGGGAATGCCCATAAAGCTAATAATCCACCAGCTTTACCGGAGGCACCACCAGCCACTCTTTTACTTTCTAAAATTGTAATGTAATGTTTTTCAGGGTCAAAGTTTGGGTGCCTTGTAAGGTAGAATGCAGCACAAACACCAATAATTCCCGCACCCACAATGATATAATGAGTTTTACCCTTATGTTTGCCGGAAGGGAATGAGGAGTATGCCAAAACTTCGGGTTGTTCTTGAGGAACTTGTCTTTCGTTAACCATTTTCTGAAGTGTTGAATAGTTAATCTTGATTGAATCTATACAATTAGTAATTGATGTAGGAATACAATAAGATATAAATGTGAAAGATAATTTTTAAAAGTCCGTGAAGGTTAAAATATCAAAGTTTTTAACGATAAGTTTTATGAACTGATTTGTTTTCTTAATCCCTGGTGAATATATATGTAATTGAGCTGTTAAAATAACTAATGAGTATAAAGTGGGAGCCAGTTGGTATGTCCAGTTGAATAGTCGACTGAATAAATAGATATAATTGGGGATAACCTTTAGAATCTTATCAGTGAACTTGAAGTCGGCAAATGATAGTGAAAGTAGAATGTGGGATATACGGAAATGATAAGTGAGAAGTAATACGATCTGAGATTGCTTAGACCTTTAGGATTTACTGTAGTTGCTTTCTCTGTATAATAGATGAAATATAATCAAAACAAACGGAATATGTGTAATCACAGATAGGATGTATACACGCAGGTATTTATAAATGGTTTACTTAAGAGGCCAGCGCAAAGAAAAGGATTAGAGGAAGACTAAGCAGTTGCAAATCAAAGAATTGGAAAAATGGTTAATTGTTGATAATTAAAGAAATTAAAATGAGCTGAGAAATTAAAATGAGGTGAGAAATTCAAAAAGTTATTGGCACTTGAGGAAGTGGCACAGAGTAGTTGCAGGTACACATTGAGCACTGGAGGGCTGCCGCGGGGAGAGCGAGAGTACCGGCCGGTTGCCAGTGCCAAGTGGCCGGTGGCTGGTGGGTGTTTGTTTCTGGTGTTTATATTTCCACCACTGGCATTATATGGTGTGTTTTTTTACTAATACCTTTTATATACTCTGCTTTCAACTTGAACTGGTATGTTTTATGCTTCAAGAAACGAGCGTATCATATGTTGTTGAGTCACTCCTTTGTTCCTTCGTTGATCAATAGACCCTGAGACTAAATGTAGCAGATCAAAAATCAGCAACAAAACAGTTTCAGCCTCATGTCTACGTGTAGGTACACTTTTTTCACTCCAAAAAACGAAATATGTTCATATTCATAGACCGCTAATGATAACTATTGTTTGGAAGAGCTGGTTATAATAGATCTCATCGGAATTGAAACTTTCCAGTGCAGGTGTACCAACCACAAGATGTGAATGGGACTAATACGTACCTTGTTGACTAAGCGAGCCCACACACCAAATCAAATAATTGCACGGGCCATTTTCAACTATGGGATCTCCAAAAAAACAGGCATTATTGAATTGCCTGCCCTGTTGATACCCAATTCAATCAACTCACTGCTTATGCTTTAAAGACTGTTGAAAAAGCTCTTAATCTATAGTTAGCATCATTAAAAATGATTACACATGACCCACATCGATATTTTCTAACTTCTTGCATCTATAATAGGATGTAAGGTGAAAAAATCGTGTGACTTTCTAGAAGATGAATATGTCTCCATTGTCCCTCCATATTTGGAATGGGAAATGCGGGCAACTTTTTATGATTCTGATTATATAAGCAGGTCGAAAACCACGGGAATGTCTACGGACAGAGCAGACTTGTCTAGAGACAGAGCAAATCACGTAATGCCCATACAAAAAGGGGAAACCCTACTGCCACCATAGATCACGTAATGCCCACACAACAATTAAGGGAATTATTAATGCCACCATGGACTTTATTAATGCCACCACAAATCACGTAATGCCCATACAAAAAGGTATACATTCATGACATAATCAATATCAAATTTTTGCAACTCCCATGCTCGCACAACCAGTTATGTAATCCGGAGTGTGAATTCTATGAGACAGGGCCGCTGTACAGAAGTAAGTAGCTTATCTCTGTTCTCAAAGACTTGCTCCATTGGTGGCACCATGATAGGATAAAGAATCAGATGAAGAAGTAGATAACAAGAAGAAAGAGATATTCTTATAGTAGTGGAAGATAGAATGTAGTTGCGGTAGTAATAAGTTAAGTAGTTGTTGCAGTAATTAATGTATATGTTAACTATGGTGGGCGAAATTGATTATGTCATGAGATTATATAATTGATTATATAATATGACAATATTACATAATTTACCGTGCCAGTATAAAAGTGTGCCGTGTCCTTAACAATTCCCGAAAACCACGTGGTATTGATCTGGTGCAGACCGTTCTTGCACGCCGATCGACACTGAGGAAAAGTTCACTTGTCTCAAAACATACATCTCTGCACTGGCAAGAGATTCCAAATGGAGGAGCTAGGTCATCAACCACCAAGTGATAGTTGTTGTCATATTATCTGTGTGATACAAAATTACCTATGTCATATGAGGCGCAAGTGGCGCAAGTGGCGGGTTGAGCGTACAGATTGAATCTCTGAAGTTGGTCTTCCAGAGCTACACTGTACTTGAAGGTATATAAGTTGATAAGAGTATTCTTACTCTGAGACTTTCTATACCATTTAGTTTTTTATATTCTTCTTGTTGTTCTCTTCTCTCTCTAATCAAGTTTATAGATGTTCACTATTCAATAAGAATTATACATTTTTCTATTAGAGTATAGAACCTTGTTAGTGGTTAATCATAGACTATTAATTAGTTTATAGTCATTTGGGATGTCCATCTAGGTAGTCTCCCACTTTAACATTGACTTTCTACAAGATATAATGACAATCCGCTTTCTATATTTCAACAATAGTCTGGCGTTAGTGTTAGACGTGCCCCGACCCCATCATCCCCTTCCAATATGAGAAAAAGTACGTCACCAATCAATTCTATTACTGAAGAGTAATATCATTGGTGTTTCTTTTCATTGTTCTAGCTTTTGAATTAATCAAATCAGTTTTTGCGCCTAATCTTTACTTGATAGTTTAGTTTATTTCGCCGATCAATGTGCAAAAGTATAAAATGAAAGTATGAGGTTTCATCAAACAATGGATACTTTTTCCTTTTCCCAAGCCCATAACCTGGTAATTAGTTGGTACTAATTCGGTAAATACGTACAATATGTGACCCTTAACATAGACCAGCTCCCAGCAGTCCACGAAGACACTGTATTTTTACAGCTTATCATGATGGGGCCTCCTGCCAAGCACATGGGATCGGAGTTTTGCTTTGAGCCGTTCGGCGCGGCAAATGAATTGAGCTTGCAATCTGATTCTCCAATTAAATTTCCCCTGGTTTCATTCCAGTTAGACGAAAAGGACAACCCCCTTCACCAAAAATTGGTCTTCCATTCTGCATCTCAATTCAATTTATTTGAATCAATCAATATGGGTTTTTGAAAATAGCACCACCCCTATCCTCATCCTGCCAACTGCCTTCTTAGGAGTTTAAGCAATAATCTATCTCTGTCAATAGAAAAACGTTGCCAATAATGTTTGGTGCATGCAAGCCGTCTGCCAATTAATGTCCCCATGCATGCCAACTTCCTAACATGACGACTGATTATTTCTACAAAGAAGGCACATGCGCCGATTGACCTCTAATAATTGCCAAACAATTGCAAATATAAATGCTTACAGGTGAACTCCTATTTTACTAACCTCTAAATTGAATAATTGAGGACCAAACTATCTTCATCCTAAATTTCCAAATCCGGTATATATAGCTATCTATCTTCTTCAATTTCCGGTATTCTTTCTTACCGCCTATTGTTTATTGCAAATCCTTAATTTCCCATTTTTCCTCATTTTTTGCAAATCTGCAACAGAACCGACCACGTTTTATTTTATTTTCTGCCTGCTTCGTTTTTCTTTCAATTTAAAAGAAAAACCACGGACTCACAGAATACGGATTTGCAAATCTATTCGTTTCTCAAGTAACCCCTTCAATTAATCATAATTATTTATGAGGTTAATACAATGAAGCAAAATTTTCAGAATTCGTATATAAAGGTAACCAAAAACCCCCTTTTCATAATTTTCAACCATTCCTGTTCCTAGCCTCTTCTTTTCCAAGCATCGATATAGGCTACCAACAATCACTTCCCTTTCAATTATGAAGTTATTAACCGCTGTACTAATAACCAGCATCCTCGCTGTTTCCCCGACTTCAGCTAGCCCAGTTGCTTTCGATCTTGAAGACTACTTGGACAACCAATGGCCAGGTCCTCAACCTACAGATGACCAAGTTATCGACTCTTATTTAACTCAATTATACTCAATTGGTAACAACACTGAACTATCTGACTGTGAACAATGTAAATATAGATTGACACTAGGTAAGGCCATTGCTAACACTGATTTCAAAACTTTGATTCCCGACATTTGGCAAAAATGGTGCCTCGGTTCATCTTTTGGTTCGAAAACTTTCTGTGCCACTAATTATCACAGAAACACCGTTGAAAATTCAGACACGGGTTCTAATTTTGCTGATATGCTACAAAAAATCGATCCCATGGCACTTGATGCCGATTACTACTGTTACTACAAAGAAAGTGTCAGTTGTGAGTTAGCAGACGTTTACTCTGATAAGTACTCTAAAATCTTTGATATTTCGCATCTATGGACCGAAAAGGATTCAAAGTATAATGTTGCTCCAGAGGCAGGTTCTGAAACGTTCAACGTTTTGCACATTTCTGATTTCCATGTTGAATTGGATTACGTCGTTGGTGGTGAAGCCAACTGTTCAGCAACTCAATGTTGTACTCCTCATACTTATAACGATTTCAAAATTCCTTCTAACTACAACTTTACAGATTCCTTGACCGACGCAGAAATTGAGGGCTTGTCATTGTTCGAGTCTTCTTATGTTGATGGTGTTTTTGTGAAAGGTGAGTTCAACAGCTCTGCTCTAGCCCAGTCTTTGGTTTGGGAACCAGCTAGCACCTTCGGTACATATTCCTGTGATTCGCCAGAAGTTTTGATTAACAACTCCCTTGCCTCAATTGCTGAATACCAAGCCAAAAACAACTTGACTTTCGAATTTTCTGTTTTCACTGGTGATTTGGTTGATCACGACGAAATTAAGTATACGGGTTATGAAATGACTAAAAAATCTGAAGAAGTTATATTTAGGGATATTAAATACAGATTGAAAGATATCCCAGTTTACTCCGTCATGGGTAACCATGATAATTTCCCGTACGGTGAACTAGGTATGGAAAAATATGGTTTCAGTAACATGTTCGATTGGAACACTGAATTAATGGCTGATATGTGGTTAGATTACAATTGGATTGACTGGGAAACTGCTCAAGAAGTTAAGTCTCACTATACTGGTTTCAGTGTCACCACTAAGAGAGGCCTAAAGATCATTGCTTTGAACTCTAACGCTTTCTACATTAAGAACCATTACTCGTACATTAACATGACTGCTGACCCTGATGCATTTGGGCAATATTCTTTTTTGGTTGATGAGTTACTTGAATCTGAAGCCAATGAACAAAGAGTTTGGATCATGTTCCACATCCCTGTTTCAAATGATTTCTTACCAAACCATTCGAAGATGTTGTCTGACGTTATCGCAAGATTCTCACCATACACCATTGCTGCTGTCTTGAACGGTCACACTCACAGAGACCAGTTCCAAATCTTATACTCTGGAACAACTGGTAACGACTCTGATGCAAAAACAATTGACAACGCTTTACAAGTTGCATGGATTGCCCCATCCGTTTCTCCAAATTGGTACTTGAACCCATCTTGGAGATACTTGGAAGTTGACACTAAAACTTTCTCAATCATGAACTCGTACACTTACTACTCCCAGCTAAACGAAACTTTCTACAACTTTAGTCAAGAACCTGAATATCAGTTTGAGTATTCCGCAAGAGAGGCTTATGGTATTGACTGGCCATCAAGTAGTCCTTTGAATGCAACTTACTGGCATAAAGTTGCTGAGGGAATGAGAACATCAAACGCAACATTGCAAACATATGAAGATTTTAGTACTAGATTTGCGCCAGAAACCCTTGATTGTATTGACGGTTCTTGTAACGCTTTGTGGTGTTATGTTACTTCTTTTACAACTACCCAGTACGCTAATTGTTTAGCATCTGAAGGTATTGAGGATAGTTAGACCAAATCTTCATCTGTCTTTAGATATCCGTTTCTTTTTTCTTTAACTTATTTATTTTTTTATATATCTTTTTAGATTCTTTCCGGTCCGTTTTATACTTCTTATGCCACAAGAAGTTTTCAGTTCTCTTCTAAAGATACTCAAGAGCATCTTTTCTTTAGATTTTTCATTTCCGTTTTCATTTCTGAGGAAAAGCAAAAGTTCTGTGTTTTTTTCCCGTTTTTTTTTGCTGTTTCAATCAATTCTATTTAAAATACACTTCTAAACTGTTATTACCATGTCAAGCAGCATTACCGCTTATAAGAAAGCAGAATACTATTTTTTGAATTATCTATATAGAGACAGTTTTGAGTGGAACTATATCTTTCCATTAGTATTAATAATACAGTATATCAGAATTCCACAACGAACAAAACAACTTTTCAACCTGAGCATTGTTATTTATGTATCTTCTTCTTCATTGACTCAATCTTACTCAACAACTCACCTTCAGAATCAGATTCAACGTCTTTACCCAACTTACGGCCATTAGATTCAACTTCAACATCACTGTATTGCTCATCATCCTCATTATCATAATTATCATGATCAATATCCATGCCATTTTCTTCTTCATCATCATCGTCATCCTCTTGTTCATTGTCCTCACTATCACCTTCAACATCAGACAGCAACTCTTCATCACTGTCTAATAATCCAGCATCATCAAGTTCTTCGATGTACTCAACGTTCTGTTCATCTTCTTCGTCTTCGGCTTCATTGGAGGGTTCAGACTTAAGTATTTCCCTCTTTAATTCTATTTTATCAGTAACCATACCAATCTTACCTCTTAATTCCAACAATCTGTCTAATGTTGAAGCCTTTCTTTTTAAAGTACTTGATAAAACACTTAGATTGGCACTCAAGTTTGGATAGTTGATTAAATAACCGCCGTGGAAGATTAAAATGTATTTAATCCAGTAGTTTAAATTCAGCTGTCTGTTACCGTTTCTTGAGATTCTCTCCGCTAGTCTTTCAAGTAATGAGATAACGTAGGTGGTTTCAAGCTTAGAAACGGTGTTTCTGATTATGGTTTCATCCTTATTATTTAAGACATTTTCTAACAAGGAATGATCGTTAGCTTTTAAAGCTTGTGATAAAACAACTGTTAAAGTACCTGTACTAGCCTTCTTCTTTTGTCTAACTGTAACTTCACTGGATGATTGGATAGATTGTAATCTTTTACCCAATGAGATCTCTTGTTCGTCCTCAGATTGATCAGCATCTTGCTCATCGTCAGAATCGTTATTTTTCAAATATTTTGTATTGTCACCGGATGAAATAATAGCGTTGCTTTCATTGTAATGTTTTGCTGACGCAACGTCGTGGCCAAACTTGGAATGTTGAGAAATCCTTAAGCTTGGCTTTGGCTTGATTAGTTTTAAGTCTTGGGTTAATTTATAAACTTTCTCCGACGATTCATTTAGTCCCCACCATTCCAAGGTTTCAAAGAAAGGAATACTTGAGTCTTCTAACCATGTAAGCGTTAAATGTTTTGGTGTTAATGTGATGTTTTGAATCTTTAGATTTTCATCTATTTCATTTGATGGTCTTGCAGTTTGAATTTTGAAATTGGAAGTTTTAGATTTAACAATCTTTCTTTTTCTTCTAAAAGATGAATTAGAGTCTTGCTGTTCGTCTTCATCTTTCGAAAATGGATCGTTGAACACTTCAGCAACACCATCTTCAGTGACAGCAACTAAAATGTCCATACTGAAGCCGTTATTGATATAACAAATGTTCAAGACAGGACTTTCAGTTACAAACACACTACTGGTAACATTTTTAGACACAGAAATACCATTGATGAATCTATCACCTTGAGCAGAAGTTAAGATAATATCGTCGTTGGCAGATATGATAGAATGAATAGGAGAAATATGACCTGGGAAAGACTTGATAATTTCGGCTGGATTTGAGGGATCGACAAGATTGATGGCATGTGAACCTAATAATAGATGTGGTTTATCTTGATACAATATACTTAAAAGTTGAGTTAGACTAGAATCTTCAGTGAGTGGCTTAATGGTTTTCAAAACTTCCCAATTTGATGTATTATATTCGAATAAATAGCCTTGTAAATCACAACCGTAACCAAAGTTGTTGAATGCATTGTAGTGGAAAAATGAATTTGAAGTATGGTTTGGGGTAGTTAATTTCTGCACTATTTCGTTTTTGGAAGCTGAATATATGTAGAGGGATCCATTGTCTAATGAAAGAGAAATCAGTTGGTCTTCTAAAGAAGCGCTTTTTCTCCTCTTTTTTTTTAAAGCATGAGGGTCTGAAGCGCCATCAGTTATTGGTATCCAAGACAAAGAGTTGACCTTAACCCCTTTCCCAAGTGGATAAACGTTTGAAAATGTAGTTCCTGCAGAGGTTGATTGAACCCTTAAAGTGTGTTGATCTAGAGATACTATGACACTAGCGAAGAATTGTCCAGTTGAGTCAAAGCAAGAAGTGACGAGCAGCTGTTCCGACATTGTACTATTGATGGCGTAGTATGGTTTATATGTGATGTTAGCTGAATCTCACTTGGATGGTCATGTAGACTTGACTCTATAGATTAACAACGGTCAAGGGGTTTTATACCCTAGGATAACAGAACCCAAGCCCAAAGATCTGAAAATTTTAATTTTCACAAAGAATAAATTTTTTTTGTGCTTATGTCAGCAATCACGTGAGCTGATTAGATGGCTGAGAATTACCCGCCCTTTTTCCTTGACTATTCTGCTGCGTGTATAAAAGCTGTCAAGTTTCCTTTTGTTCTGAAATCTCATCTGAGATCTCAGGGGAAAATATAATGAAAGCGACCTACGCATACACACACACCAATAGGAACATAAAACATCAGTACAATGTCTGATGGTCAAGTCCCCCAAGATGAACTATCGCTTCCCAAAGCAACTGTCCAGAAGATAATATCTGAGATCCTGCCATCGGAATTCTCGTTCTCCAAAGACGCAAGGGAGGCCTTGATTGAATGCTGTATCGAATTCCTCATGATCCTATCAACAGAGTCAAATGAAATCGCAGACAAGGATTTGAAAAAGACAATATCCACAGATCATGTGCTAAAAGCTATAAACGACTTAGGATTTACCGATTATTTACCATTACTTGAAAAATGCTTGAATGAATTCAAAGAAACATCTAAAGTTAAAGAAAGAAAGAGTAACAAGTTCCAAAACAGCGGGTTGAGCGAAGAAGAGCTACTCAAGCAGCAGGAAGAATTGTTTAGAGCAAGTAGAAATAGATTACAGCAAACAGCACCACCGATGAAAGAAGAGGATTCTAATTAGTTTGAGGTTGTAAACGTGTGCTTTTTTGTGGATTGGTTAGTCGATTGATTAAATAAGCTTTGAACCGCTGTATAACAACCATTTTGTTCTCTCCCTGGTGTTGTAGTATTATCTAATGTATAGTATTTATTTTGTGTATTATTTTTGAATATAGTTTAATAATTAATCGGTTGTATTTATTTATTATTATTTTGGGGTGAATTCAAAACAAAGGAATTTTAACGTAAAAAATGTCATACACTTAGATAGGTAATTATATAGAACCATTTATAAGTATACATAAATGAAATAACAACACAGCGGGCTGCAGAAGTACGATAATTATAGTTTGAAAATAGTAATAAACAACCAGGCTTATTCCTTATATATCACAAACCAATCTAACCCACTTATTCAACAGAAGAGAAATATTTATTTATTGATCAAATCATGAATAAACTGTTGCTTTTCAGGGGGAATGTAATTTGCTAGTTTAGCTTGTTCTTTAGTGAAGAACATTTTGAATTCAGCAATTACGTTAACTTGATCAATAGGAGTATCTTTAACCAACTGATCCATTTCGTCGTCATCTTCCTCTAAATATTCGTTACCTTCATCATCGTCATCATCATCGTAGAAACTGGCAGGTGGACCATTAATATCCCTTTTCATCAAATTAACCCTTTTCTCAATAGCTGCCGGTAATTTTTCAAAGCATTGAACTAGTTTCAATAGAATAACATTGTCAAATTTATTCAAGACTGGTAATTGTGAATCTAACAATGAAATCAATGCCAATATTTGTAATTTTAAATCAAAGACTGTTTTTAAGAAGTTATCAGAGTTGTTAAACCACATTTCAATAAACTTCATGAAATTATCGTCACCGACAATTTGATTCAACAACGCTGGTTGAACATAACAACCAGAGATGAAAATCTTCAAGAATGGTTTTAACGTGTCGTTGAAAACTTCAACTAAATCGATATCAGATTGACATTCTAACGTGATCTTCATGATTGGTTTCATTATTTGATGTAAAATAGGATGAATGTTTTGGCCGACAGATAGCACCACTAGATGTATCAACTTGTATACAAATTCAATTAGCTCAACATCAGCGTTCAAATCATCAGTTTCTAATAGGTTTAAAATAGCAGGCAAGAATTGTTGGAAGTTGTAATCCTCACTGATATTACAGTCTTTGAAACCATAAATGCAAACGGTCTCAAAATATGGTAAATAATTATCAAAATAATCAAATCCGTACATTTGGAAAGATTCTAAAACTATTTGGAAAAGGGACCAGGATTCAGGAATCATTGCTTTCAATGTATAATTTGTCGTTTCTAGCAAATCCATGATCTCCGTTAGGAAAATGGCAATACCATTTTCGAGCACAAATCTAACACTTGGCTCAAATGTCTTTAGTAGATTAAAAGTAATTTCTTTCTGTGATGTCATGGTGACAACCATTGTGTTCAAAGTACTTAATATAGATGCCGCCTGGTATTCCTTATCAGTCTCTTCGTTTGAAACTTTGCCATCAGCGTTACCATTTTGCAAAGCCAATAATTCTTCAGCGATTCTTAAAAATTGCGTGTTTAAGTTACTGGCTAATTGCATTGCATATGGTTCCAAGTCTTTAGAAAATTTAGTCACTAAGTCTTCCATTATTTCATTGATTAATTCAAATTCATAAGAATTGCTCAATTCCAATAATTCACCCATAATCATGGAAATATTTGGAGAAATGGCTTTTGAAATCGGGTCAAATGAAACTAAATAACGTAATGCATCAGCAGCTTCAATTCTTAGTGGTAGTGGATTTTCTTTGTCAAAACAGTTAGAGACGGTTTCGTATGTAGTCGATAACAATTGCATGTCTTGATAGTTGTGGCTCGTCAAAGCAATTGTTTCGCAAGTTCTTGTTTGTAACCATTTGAACTTACCGTCTGTTAATTGTGGTAGGATGAACGACTTGGAAACGTCATCAAGTTGGTTTTTCAACGGACTTGAATCTTTACCCAACTTCAACCAAATGTTTCCCAAGATCCGCAACCCGGCTTCTGCTTCATATGCATTCGATAAACTGTTTGAATCTTGTTGTCTCTTTGAGAAAATTTCGTTCAGAAGTTGGACGATAATGAATATGGACTCGTCAAATCTTTTATGACCCAAGGTATAAATGAACTCATTGGCTGCCACATCTGCAGTTTTAGAATCACGGTTCAAATCATAGAACTTTCTCAAATATTCTTGTGGATCATCTTCAAATAATTCAACAGTTTCCTCCGAAGCACTCAACATTGGAATCATAACGTGTTTCAAAACAGGTTCTAATTGTGATTGAATAGACGGCCATATAGAATCAACCTGTAAGCATTCACTAATGAATGCAATTAGATGATACAAGCAAACTTCACTCAACCAATTTTCATCCTTTGATTGCGACCATTTACCAATAACAGTCCAATAATGTTGTAAAATGGATGGTATGAAGTGCTGGGTGATGCTTTGGGATAATTGTGGGTTTTTCGAATTATTACTGTGTCTTGATTTTATCCGGTGTAGGTTTGCAAAGGACCATTTTTTACATTTAACTAATGGTTGATGTGTTTTCTCCACTGTATCCATATCGGCAATTGAAGTGTTTGGCAAATCAATGATTTGAAATTGGTATGCACACCATTTACTTAGAAGTTCAAGATTGTTAAGGAAGTATGGTGAAATATCTGTATATGTACAGTATTTGAAGATCTTTAACACCAAGTAAATCATAGATCCAACCTGCGGATTTGATGGAACTTGCTGGATATAGGATTGTAATAAATTTTCTAAAATCGGAAAGAACTTCTCCATAAGGCTGTCAATGAAAGATCTATTTTCCAAATCAAATCTATGATATCTAGAGATTTGATACAGGACCATTAAACTCGTATAAACGTGATCGAATTTATCCCCATGTTGAGAAAGTAAATTGTATGATAGTTCCATCAGTTCAACATCCCAATTGTTTTCTGATCGTAAAACTAGTTCAATTGAATTGGTTAATTGTTGAGTAATGTTTTTATTATCGATAGATTGAAGTAAAGCAGGAACTAATTTAGATTTAATGGAATTCTTCTCTGATCTTTGGATTAGTTCAGGAAGTAAAGCATGAGGAGAATTTTCGTTAACGAACCAAGATCTTTTAATTTTATTCTTAACAAATGTGATAGCAACCAGTCTTATATGTTGTGGAATAGTTTGATCAATGCCAATTTCGAGGGATTGGGACATAAAACCAGGGTTACCAATTGATGTCAGTAAATATCTTTCAGATCCACTTCTTAAGTTATTGTCGGGGGACAACGTGTTCAGAAAATGTTGCAGCAATTGATCTCTCTCCATGATGATATGACGATGTGATAATGCTATCGGGAAGATTCAGATATCACTAGATGGCTGTATTACTAATATGGCTTATGAGTCAGAGAAAACTCAAAAAATCCTTGAATCAATTGCTGACCTATCTATTGCATATTCCAAATCCTTGTATAGCCACAAAAAGCCCATGTTGTTGTTAGTTGTAAGGGATTGATCGATTGATAGATTTCCATAATAAAACTTCCAGTTTATGAAAAAGTTTTAATATGGATTATATAATTTTTAGTGTGCGCTGACATAATCAGAATATTTGGTACCTTGGTTACTGTAAACGACTGGTAATCATATATACAACAGTTCTATTCGGGTAAATATAAATACTATATATTTAAGATACAGGTTGAAATCATAAATAGGGATCAAATATTAGTCACATTATTTAGATCAAAGTCTGGAAATGGTGACGTGGATCAGCTCCACAAGCATCACATTCTATTTTTCAACAAATCTAACAACAATTTAGCATCTTTTTCTTGAACTTCAATACCAGATTCTTTAATCAATTGTCCTAACGTCTCTAATCCACGTCTAACGTCCGAATCCATCAATATCTTGACCTGTTGCATTAACGACAATTTTTCAAGCTTGCCATCAGCACCAGGTTGAGGCAATAGATTCTTATTGATGATCAGTTCTTGCATTGATTTCAATTGCAGAACTATAGCTGGATGTTTTTTCAATTCTGCAAGCAATTGTGGCAACCTTTCTTCAGCAGACTGTGAGGCAGCTGACGATGATGATAGTCTGATTGATTGGAATTGTAATGATAGTCTTGTTAGTTGGGAAGCTATTGAGAATCTTGAGACTTGTTGAACCCTATTTATTTTGGTTATTTGTCTGAATATTTGTTTGGAAAACATGTTCAATGGTCGGGTCTGTATTTATATGTGGATATGACTATGTGTCTATTAGATGTAGTAAAGGAACTTCGAATATCTTCAACGAGTAGTTGGCATATGATAATAGATTTTATAAAGAGTAACTCTTTACAACTCTCTCATTTGGACCGACTTTGACCTCATCCTAGAGATTAATGAGTACACGACTTTTGTTCCTTCAGTACTTTTTACCCTCATTTCAATTAAAACCATATCATTAGAGCAATATGGCAAAACTGGTACTTAAAACTACCCAATAAATAAATGTATATAAAAGAAACAACTTCCATTATTTACAGCTAACATTACTTTATGAAGTGCACCAATCACCAACCTTTCCAACCCGCTCAAGTTCGTCGTTACTCAACTCATAAATCAAACACAGACCATCAACGTAAACCAAATACAAAACGAACTTATCTTCAGAAACCTTCTTGTAAGATAATCCCATTAAAGTCCGCATCCCAAATTCACCACTCAAGTACAGCATACCATAATTCGGTATTAGGTATTCTTGTCTCATTGCGTGCAATCCTCTATAGTTTGTTAATCTGAAAATAGAAACAAGACCAACTTGTGAACCAACGACATAGCAGTTGAGTTCAGGAATTAATAAGCATAAAGACAGTCTGTTCAAATGTAGTAAATCATCATTTAGTGGTTTGTATTGAAAAACGTTTGGTACAGCAGCGTTACAAATAAGCTTATTTGCTCTAAATAAACCTAATTTTAACGCTGTTGAGACTAACAAGAATTTATCATCGAATTGTGGTGTTGAACTGATTGGTTCCCAATACTTCTTACCATTCACCGAAGTGTAATATTTTTCTTTTGATCTTTGCTTTTTATGGTAGTAATCGTCAAATATCTTTTTTATCCTTCTATAATTATCAGATAATGTAGTGAATGACTTTGAAGCCATTTGAATCTTTGGTTGACTAAAGGAGATCGAAGGGACTAAAAAATTATGGAAGTTAGTGGCTAATCCTAAATGGCTGGAGTAGCATTCATCAGATTCTGCATCTAATATTCGACTTTCATTCAAGATTTTGGGAACTATTACTTCATTTTGATCAATCCATGGATCACCAGTCATCGCCTCCAAACTTGAAACTTTTTTGAAATATTTCGAATCGACAAAAGCTGTCGTCCAAACGCTATCACCAAGGATAGTTCTACTAATAACAACAGGTTCCTTGAAAAATACTCTTCTGAAAAGTGAATCATCGTTGTCAATTTCTAAAGTTGGACCATGATTAACCAATATTGGGAATTTGAAGATTAGCAATTCACCACTGATAGAAACAACAGATAAGTGAATGTCCGTTTGCTCATCAGTATCATCATTGGTTATGAAACTAATTGATGGAATGTTGTGTAGAACTTCATGCGTATGAACTGAATATTCCCTTTTTGTGAACTTGTCAAAGTAATACAGTGTGACACTTCGACTATTATCCGAAACAGCAATCATGTTATCGTACATATCAATACCCCAAGCAGATGACGAACCATGAAGTTCATAATCTGGTTTCACTGTGACTCCAAGGATGTGTAGAGCAGGCATTATGAATAGAGAACGATTCTTAGTATAAATTTTATGCATTAAAACATCCAAAGAGTAAATCAGTACCCTTCCATCGTCGCATGCAACAGCTAACGTTTCATGACCTAAAAATTCACCAATTTTCAAGTAGTTGATTGTATGTGGGTAATAAGGCCACGTAGAATTTTCCCTTTGCTGGTCAGTAGTTAAAGGTGGCCTTATATCGAATGAAAAAATTGTATATTGATTTATTTTCTCGTCCTGTGCATGTAAATTGAAAAACAGAAGTTCTGATTTGGCCCCAATGATAAGTACGTTTTCTTTTGAAGAACAACAAGAAACGTTATTTTTATACTTTTGACCTCCAAGCATTGAAAGTTTCTTGAATCCATTGTATTTGAGAGAAAGAGGATCTTTGAATTTTCCAGCAGGTTGGTACTTGACAGCAAATTCAGGTGTTTCAGGAACTTGGAACTCGGGTATTAATTCGATCCCTTCTGTGTTCTTATGATTTTCAAAATTTTTAAACGTATCATTTGAACTCAATGGCATCTTATGGTTTTGATTTTGACCAATTGGGAATTCCTGACCCCCAATCGTTGTATGTTCATAATAATTCTCCGCAAAGTACACAACTTCATTTTCAGAGTCGTCAAACCCTGAATACTTATTATCATTATCATTATTGACGCTATCTTCTTTAACAAATGCATTTTGATTACCATCCCCAATATAAACAAATGCTTCACGGTTCTCAGCATAAAAAAGATCTTGATCCATGTTATTATCTTGTTCAGCCAACACATCAGCTGATGGATTTATATTATCATTGTCATCTTCAATAAGGCTACTATCCTGATCAGCTTCACTATAATCACTGGAATCTGGAAATAAATTGTATCTTACACTATCACCATGAACAGATCCCATTGAATCATCTGCAGGCTCTGATTGCCCGGGTCTATTACCGTCATCGCCATCATTACTATCGACATTGGTGATTTTTATACTTGATGCATTTCTTGATTTCTGCTTCAGTGACTTCCTTTTAATTCCAGAAAGTGCAAGAAACCTTTCGAATCTTCGCTGGTGATCGAAATCCTGTATTTTTTGGTCAATCACATTGTTCTGTTTCAACCCTGTTTTCTGATTATTATGTTTATAATCATTCCCACTTTCATTCAATAATAGATCGTTTGACTGTGTCGATTGTAATGGTGTCATGAATGGTGATGTGGGTAGAAAGTTTGGCGTTGAGAGTATGTCATCCATTAACCTCTTATCTCTGTCACGTTCCTGGTCTAAAACTCGACTTGTGGCATCAGACATGTTTCTTGGCTCTGATTTATTAGACAGAACGCAAATATCTATTGTTAAATTACAATTGATGCTTCTAGGAGATTATTTATTTGCAGTATAAGCAAACAGGTATTAAACCCTGAAGAAGACCATAATTTATATATTTGTGGAGGTCAACCAGGCATACCTCAAAAAAATTGATTGCTGCGCAGATACTTACTTGATTGAGCAATTCAATCTACTGAGATTAATTGATTTGGTGTTTGACAAGCTGTATTCGTCATATACAAAAGTTATAACCAAAATACATAAATAGATCTACAGGACAAAAATTAAATTTTCTATAACTTAATTCTCCATATGACGGTTTATGGCATCAATGTTTTTAATCCTCTTTTTCAAGGAAAAAATGTTCAGCTCCTTGCAAGGGAATAAAACTTAATAATCAAACTACCAAGAACCGTTCACTAGATGGCAACTTTGAATTTTCTCCCAACTATAGTGTATCTTGCATAGATAAAACAGCAAGACGCAGCAAAACAAGTAGCTGCCGCAAATGCCACCATCTTATCGTATTCCTCAGGTGTACCCTTTTTAATAACAGAGCCAGAGATTGGTAATGAAATCAAATTACCAAAAGACACAAATCCATATGCACTACCGTATCTTTTACCGAAATTCTTGGTAGATTTTGTGGTCGTACTAACACAAGCACCTGTTAATGAATATGTTGCAGCGTATGCAAAACCGAAAAGAACGATGAAGACGTATAATGCTGCAGTGTGATGCCCGAAGGGTAACCAAATTAAAAAGATTTCAATAGTCATTGAAACAGACATCAAAATCATCACATTGAAATTACCGTATAAATCAGCAAAATAAGATGGGACAAACTTACCGAAAGTACCTGCAGTGTTCATGATTGTAATCATTAAGAAAGATTCAGATTGTGTAGCACCATTAGCTTTAGCGTATGAAGCCAAGTAAGTCAATGCAATCAACAAACAAAATTCGTTCATAAATAAAGCACAGGAAAGAACAAGGAAAGTTCTCTCCTTGAATGCATTTAAGTCAACAAAGTTTCTAATTTTAGAGAAGAACGAGCCTTCCTGTTTTGAACTGGCGCCTCTGATTTCTTTCAAACGATCTCTCACTAAAACTATACCAACAACGTCAACACCCAAGTTCAAAAATGCAAAGATTCTCATTGCCCAATTAAACCCGTATTTAGGGAATAAAGAACGTAACATGATAGGGAAGCAAACACCACCCACAGAACCACCAGTTTGTGCTACTCCAATCCAGAAAGACCTTTTCCCCTTACTGAACCAGGTGGAAATTGCCGAGACAGAAGGAAACATCATTAATCCAGTACCCATCCCACAACACAATCCGAACGACAAAATAAACTGGTATAGTTCAGTACACATACCACAAGTGAACAGCCCGATGAAAGTGAGTAATGAACCAGCAGTGATTAAAGCAGTGCATCCAAAAACATCGTACACTGGACCCACAATAACACCAAGGAATAAAGAGACGAACATGTAAATCGAAAACACCCACGAAACACTAGACGTGGATTGGTCTTTCAATTGGTTTGATTCAATGTATGATTCGATGGCACCCATGCCGTTCATTAGTCCGAATAATGTGAAGCAAGACATGAATGAACCAATGACAACAGAGTAAGCTCTCCAGCCACCATCAGGATAATGAATCTTACTTTCTTCTTCGTCTTCATCGTCAATATTAGGTAAATTGTTCGCTATTTCTGCTGTTATTTCATAAGTAAGTTCTTGATTTTTGTTGTTAGTAGCATTAGTTGATGATTGAAGATTGTTGATTGATTCATCGTTTGAGTTTGTTGCATAGAATGAGCCTGTGTCTCTGTAACTTGTAGTCTTGACTTTCTCTGGTTTTGTTATCTTTGCGCTTGCGGAGGTTAATTCGTATGGGGCATCGTCGAATGCCTCAACTATGGAGTGCTTAGATGGAAACATTATACTACTGTTGCTAGTAAGTAGTTAGTAAGTAGTTGTTAATTTTGCGGTATACACAATATCAGATGAAGAGTATAGTACTGTAACATAGGGAAAGGTGGGCCCCCTTTAAAGTGAGAGAGTTTCTTTTTAACGTTTAATAGATAAGGAAAACATTTTTCTCGGGAAAATCGAAGTTTTCGCTCAAAAAGCCGCCGGCGGAAAAAAATTGACTTTTTGGGCCAACAAGCGACGATGTCGGGTTGCCGTTAAACTAACACCAATATGGGATGATGGGATGATGGGTGGATGGCTACCTCCTGTTCCTATAGCTGGATTCATTCCTATTACCTCTAATAGGTGATCTATCTCTATCATCATCATTAACATCAACTTTTTCACCAGTTTGGGCATCAATCAAAACAACAGGACTGTATTGTCGGCTGCCCGTTCTATACTCTTTTTCCTCTTGATATCCAGCAGATTTAGCCCCGACACCAAGTAATGGAACTCTGGGCTTAGTCGAAGTTGCTGATGAAGATGAAGAGGAAGAGAGCTTATTGTCTCCTTTCCAACCCATTCCTCTCAACATTGCCATTCCGAATTTCTCAACTGGTATACGTTTATAAGAATCTAATGTTGCAGGTTCAGGAAAGTTGTTTAAATTTAAACCAGAATCCTGCTGTGAGATTTCACGGTCGGGTTGTTCAATAATTAGTGTATTTGCTACAGTAGTGTCATCTTCGTTATTCAATAATGATATTCTTGCCCTTTCCTCTATCGAATGTTCCTTTGTCACCAGTTCTTTGGTAGTTGTATTTGTAGGCTCTATTGGAGTTTTCTGGAGTATATTAATGCCATACTGTAGTCTACTGTCATTATCTGGGTGCTCGCTCGTGGAATTTTGTTGCTTCTGTTGTTGGTTTTGATGTAACTTATCCAATGCCCTTTGGCGTTTATACTCCCAGCTATTCTCTCCGAACTTTGGTTTGATGATAAGTTCTTCCTCAACTGAAGACTTATTGACTTCATCAATAGATGTTATCTCGATTTTTTTGCCTATTAATTCGTCCTTAGGATCCGGCTGTGGTTCATCTTGTAACAGCACTGATGTCTTTTTCAGATTTGATTCCTTTGTTGAAGCAGGTTTGTTTTTAAGAGAGAATCCGCCAAACTTCTTTTTCGGCTGTTTTTGATCCACATGTTTCTTCAATGAGAAACTCTTCATTTTGGATAGGGTACAGTTTGGTAACAAATCTAGAAACAAAACAAATGTGACCTGTTGTGTTATATTATATACATTTTCAAGCTCTCTCCGGAGATACGAAAGAAACCGGTGTAAATTAAATTGATTCAAATGCTGACGTAATTGATCCCAATTAGGATGGACTACCTGAACTTCAAATAGAATGCCATATTATACCTACAACCAAGAGCCTATGTGTATATGTACACTAAAACAACAAGTGGATATATACGTATATATTGATAGATATTAAGATGGTGGTTGAACAAGACAGACCAACCAAACACCCCGGAGATTCAGAGCAACTCGTTGCAATCCAAGAATCCGATTGCACCTTCAATTCTCCAATAGCCTACAATCAAATCATATCCACTCCGTCTCTCTGCAACTCAATGGTCTCTGGTCTTTCCATCAATCATTTACCATCCCCATCACAAACAATGACAGCAACAACAATACAATCACACACCTGTTCAATGCTTCGCCATCTATTCACCCAATCATACTATAAACACTCTGGCAGACCAGCAAAGGTCCAGTTGATTCTCCCACCGAAATGGAAACCCGCTTAATCCTCTAAATGCGGAAATCAGCGGGGAGCTTATTACATTGCTAACTAAGAAAACCATTGGAAAGTCAACTGTTCGGATTAACATAAAAAACAACCTGTCTTCGTCTGTGTGTCAACTTAGGTTGTCCGTGTAGTCTATCCTTCTTCTCCAACCACCTTCCTTCTGGTTATATAAATATTTCATCCTATCTTGTCCTCCTCAATTCATCCCAATTGAATAAAAAACTCGATTTTCTTCTCCTCACCTCACCTCACCCCATCTCATCTCTTCGTTAATCGCAAGAAACGCAAATCATCAATTATGTCTGCACAAGCTAAACATTGGAATTACTCAGAAGACTTGGTTCACTCCCATTTAAAAGGTTTATGTCAAGTCAACCCAGATTTAAGGCTAATCGACACTGAGAGGGTTGTTTTTGCATCCTCATCTCAAAAATCCAAAGTTATGATCCTATCAGGTGGTGGTTCTGGTCATGAACCATTACATGCTGGTTTTGTTGGTGAAGGTTTATTGGATGTTGCCGTTGCTGGTTTCATCTTTGCTTCCCCATCAACTAAACAAATTTTCGCTGGTTTGAAATCAAAACCATCTGATAAAGGTACCTTGATCGTTGTTAAGAACTATACCGGTGATATTTTACATTTCGGTTTGGCTGCTGAAAAGGCTAAAGCTGAAGGTTTAAACGTTGAATTATTGATTGTTCAAGACGATGTTTCAGTCGGAAGAGCCAAAAACGGTATGGTTGGTAGAAGAGGTTTAGCAGGTACTTCTTTAGTTCACAAGATTGTTGGTGCTAAATCTGCCAAGGATAACAATGCTGCCACTTTACAAGAAGTTACTAAATTAGGTGAAGCTGTCGTTTCCAACCTAGTCACCATTGGTGCTTCTTTAGGTCACGTTACTATCCCAGGTATTAGACACAACGAAGAAGAATCCGATGATGAAGAAGAAGAAACAAAGCATCTACTGAAAGAAGATGAAATAGAAGTTGGTATGGGTATCCACAATGAATCCGGTATAAAGAGAGTTTCTCCAATTCCAACAATTGACCACTTATGTTCTGATTTATTAAAGTACTTATTAGATACTGAAGATAAAGACAGAAACTATGTCGGTTTCGAAAAATCAGACGAAGTTGTCTTGATGATCAACAACTTGGGTGGTACTTCTGTCTTGGAGTTATATGCCATTCAAAACACTGTTGTTGGTTTACTCCAAAAGGAGTACGGTATCGCTCCAGTTAGAATTTACACGGGTGCATTCACAACCTCTCTTGATGGTCCTGGTTTCTCAATCACTTTATTAAACGCTACTAAAGCTGGTGGCAATGAAGTTTTAGAGTGTTTGGACTACCCTACGTCTGTCCCCGGTTGGAATTGTAACACCACTAACTGGTCTTCTAAAACTTCAGACTACATTGTGGAAGCTCCAGAAATTGACGATGGTCTAAACACTACATCAGCAGTTGAAACATCAGCCACTGTCTTTAAAGCTATTTTGGAATCAGGTTGTAAGAAACTGCTAACAAAAGAGCCAAAGATTACTCTATACGATACCGTTGCCGGTGATGGTGACTGTGGTGAAACTTTAGCTAATGGTGCACATGCCATTTTGAAACTATTAGAGGAAGATAAATTAGCTTTAGGTGACGGTGTTAGAGCTTTAACTCAAATCACTGACGTTGTTGAAACCGCTATGGGTGGTACTTCTGGTGGTTTATACTCTATTTTCATCAGTGCATTGGCCAAGAGTTTGAAACAAAAAGAAATCTCTGAAGGTGCATTCACTGTTACTGCTGAGACGTTATCTGTTTCTTTGAACGATGCTTTAGAATCATTATACAAGTACACTAGAGCCAGAACTGGCGACAGAACTTTGATTGATGCTTTAGCACCATTTGTTGAAACTTTCTTGGCTACCAAAGGTGACTTGAACAGAGCCAACGTTGCTTGTAACGAAGGAGCAGAATCAACCAGAAAGTTGAAGGCCAAGTTTGGTAGAGCATCTTACGTCGGTGAAGAAGAATTCAAGCAGTTTGAATCTGAAGGTGGGTTACCAGATCCTGGTGCCATTGGTCTTGCTGCTTTAGTTGACGGTTTTGCTGAGGCTTACAGTAAAATTGGATCTAATTTGTAGGTATGCATTATCTTTATAGCATTTATTTATCACCTTTAAGTATTTTAATCTTTATCTGAATTTCAAGTTGTTCTGTTGTTACTTTTCTGTTTGTTTAAGCGCTTTGATTCCAATCGGCTAAAAAACCAAAACCCGTTGGTTTTTGCAATCTGCGCGTATTCGTATTTTTGCGCAGTTTTCACTTCACCGAGGAGTAGAAAAATCAACTTGAAGACAGACGTTTCCAAACAGTAGAACTCTTTTTATTCTCTTAGAAGGCAACCATCCAAAGCCCATCTTTATCCCCTGAAGGTGTTTAGCTTATCAAATCACATTGATACTACTCACTCCATTTTAATTACCATCGGCCCCCTTCTCTTTGCATGTCCGAAGCCATTTGTGACCTAACAACAAAACTTCCATCCACGTTATCCCCGCAACATTTGTCCACGGTGCTCGTCATTGCAGGATCAGATTGTTCTGGTGGTGCTGGAATTGAAGCCGATTTAAAGACAGTCACCACTCATAAGTGCTATGGACTGACTTGTATCACAGCATTGACTGCTCAAAACTCAAATGGAGTTCATTACGTGTCTAGCACTCCAGTTGAGACAATCGATGAGATATTGAAAGCGATTGAGGAAGATCAAGGGTTGAATATTGATGCTGTTAAGGTTGGACTATTGACTAAGGAGTCCATCCCTAGAGTTGGTGAATTTATTTCGAAACACCAGTCTGCAAAAGTTGTTTTGGATCCTGTTTTCGTTGCTAATAATGGTGATTTATTGTCTGATTTGGATCAGTTTAAAGACATTGTTGATTTATTCAGGTTCGTCGATTTGATCACTCCCAATATTCAAGAATCTGGTATTATTTTATCGGTTTTGAAGGGAAAGGCAACTAAGTTTGACATTAAATCGATTGATGATATTCATAAAATTGCCAAAGAAATCGGTGATATAACCAATTGTAACGTCTTGGTCAAAGGTGGCCATTTACCATTCGATTCCAATATGGAATTGAATACAAACTTACCACCAAAATATGTCTTGAACGTCTTATACCAACCTTCCGTCGACAGTTTCACTGATTTTAAATCAAATTATATTGATACACAGAATACCCATGGAACAGGTTGTACAATGAGTTCATCAATTGCATCTAAATTATCAAACCCTGAATGTCCATTAACTGATGCAATTTCACATAGTATCAGCTATTTGAACGAAGCTATTAGAAAGGCGACACCCCGTGCTAATGGGCCGTTGAACCATGTCTTTGGAATCACCACCGGCACCATTAATACCAGCAAGAAATTCACTGGCGGTAATTTATTGGAGTATCTGTCTAAACGTCCTGAATCCCAATCATCTTGGGAAAAATACACAACTCATGAATTCGTTAGACAAATTTACGACCGGACGTTACCGCTTTCAAAATTCAACTATTTCATCAAACAAGATTACAGATATTTACAATCTTACCATTTAGTCCACTCTAACTTGCTATCAATCACAAAAGAACAAGAATTACGGGACTACTTGTCTGTTGTTCTGCTTAATATTGAAACAGAAATGAAGGCACATAGTGCAAGATTGAAATCTAACTTTTACCCTGATTTAACACTTGGTGGTGCGGATTTGGACCTGGAGATCATTCCAGGTCAAGCTACCATCAACTACACCGATTACATGGTCGGAATCTTCAACGACACCAAAGATTGGTTGTTGTGTAAAACTTCGTTAATGCCATGTTTAGTCGGTTATAACCATGCTATTGGTAACATCATTGGCTCTGAAGACATCTACGTTCCAGGCAGTTATGCGTCTTTACAGTGCGATGTTCAAGATGAACCTAAATTTGTCGCCAACAAGTCTGGTGTCGCTCATTCAGATCCACAGGTTGAAAGATTGTATGGGTCCTGGTTAGCCGATTATAACTGTGGTCGATACCTTAGCGCTTGTGCCACTGGTGATAAAGTATTCGATGATTATTTCCGCAAGTATTGCGAAGGTGTTGAAGATGAAGAAATGGATGACCTGATTAATAAATTGGCTGTTATCTTTGGTAATACTTCAAGATTGGAAGCTGAATTTTGGGACGAATGCTTGAATTATGAAGGCAATTAAGGAAAGTTGTATAATAATGGGCTCTGTCTGTTTATGATACGGTGGGGGCCGATTATCATAGATTTACATACTCGTTATCTACTGCCACTTATATGCGTCTGTTTTTGTCTTTTTCTTTTCATTCACTGGATGTTATTACATCCTGAATACTTGATACTTACCAACAGTTAAAAAAAAGAAGGGGGATTTTCTTTATTTTTGGTTTAACACCGTTTGTTTGTATCTTGTGTTTTTTACTACTGGGGGTTTATCATTTTTTTTCTCTGATTATTTCTATTTCATTCCAAAGACGAGTTACCGGGGGACTTTCACATTTTACTTTTTTCTTTTCTTTCTTGTCTTGTATTTTGGGTTCCATTATTGATACATTGATGAGCGACCGCGGGGGCGGTTTTTCTCAATTTACTCAATACAAGGATTAAGGACGGGTTTTCTGTGATTCGATTTCGTTTTTGGAATGGAATTGTTTATGTGCATGTTTTCTTGTTAAAGTTAATATAAATCTATAGACTACTTTCTAAATAAGTGACAAGAAGCCCTTTGTAACTCTAATCGATGATCATAATCAATTATTGATTACCGTACTATGCGGTTTTTTTTTGTTCCTGTTGTTGTTTGGGTAGTTCCGTTAAGTTAAAAACGTAGAATTCAGTTGCCTGAGTATATGTAGAATTATTAGTGATTATTAGCATAAGACATATAAAGTATTATAGATAGAAAAAAGGGGCAGGAAAAATAGGTTGATTAAATGACTATATAGGAAAAAAAGGGAAAAAAAAGATTAGAAACAAAAATGAGAATTATGATAAATCAAGGTGCAAAATTTGGATGGGAACATGTAGCTAGCCAACAGAAGCAAACATGGGCCAAGTATCTCACCAAGCCTGACCAAACCAAAGCCTCAAGACAGGGTGAGGAAGGACGATGATACATGATGATGACCAAGGGTGGTGTAGGTTTAAGAGTGTTTATTATAATTGGTTCAAATAATCATCTAGTTCAGAATCCTGTTCAAACCCAGATACATAAGTATCGTTTTGCTGACGTTGCTGGTCTTCAGGCCCATAACTAGTACCCTTATCACTATTACTATCATTATTATTGCTGTTATTATCATTGCTAGTATCATTCGTCGTTATCGGGTCAGTTTTGTCACCGTTTCCTAATAAGCTCTCTATAAACGATACGCTGTTCATATTATCAATCATTGAATCAAGGTTACTCAGTCCTATTACGTTATCGTTCCTTATTGGCAATCCATCAGTGGCCGTATTATCCGAATACTGTTGATAACTCAAAGGCGGGTTGTTGTTCGTGTCGTTCGTTGATGTGGAGTTCGTTGAGGATTGTTGTTGAGAAGAACCCACCGGTAGGAAACTAGACATTGGAACAGAACCAATCGCACTAAAGTCCATAAATGGGGTGGTCTGTTGCTGTTGTTGCTGTAGTCGGTAAGTTTGAGATTGTGAACGGGATAGTTGGTTTACACTTGGATTAGAACCCGGTGTATTAGAGCTGTTCGAAACAGGCGACTCTTCATCCAATAACGAAGAATAATGCTGTTGGAACAACGACGGTGTACCTTTAGACAGGTTATCAACGAATCCATTTGGGTCTGTATATGTTTTGGTTTGGTGTAAATCTTCCATCAAGGTGGTGTTAGTTTTCGAGTTCGTTAGTTGAAAACCATTGAGTGAATCTGTGGATTTGGCGCTTAACAGTTGAGGTCTTTCGCCAATATACGACCCTGGGGAGCCTATTGATGAATTGATTGTATCTGACGAGGAAATTGAAAGAAACGATGCTGATCTATGAGGAACTTGATGTGACTGTTGGATTTGATGCTGAGGATACGGCGAAAAATGGGATTGGTGTGAATGGCCATGTGAACCATGATAATGATGTGAGTGATGAGCATGATGTGAACTTGAGTGTAGTGATGCCGAAGAGTGGGTGGAAGAACCAGTTAAACTTCGAAGTAACTGTTGGGGATGATGAGATGTAGATGAAGAGGATTGCTGCATCGCTGTTGAACCGTTGATTGATATAGCTGAAGAATGCGAGCCACCATAAGGATATGGATAATGCAACTGATGTGGTTGTTGTGGGGTCTGCTGTTGAGGTGGAGATGAAATATCCGATTTGCTGTTGTGACTGTTTAAATTATTGTATGATAAATTAGCTGTGCTATTGCTGGTATTATTAGACGTTAGCATATCGTTCAAAGACTGCGGTTGAACTGCGGCGGATGACGATGTTGTTGTCAAACTTGGACCAATCAAAGGGAATAATGGGAACAATGAATCTGGACCGTTGTTTTCATAGGGGCTTGAGACAGTGGATCTGTTATTTGGATATGGTATATTGCTATTGTCTTCAAATATATCCAATAAACCATTACCTGGTAGTGGTACAGGGATATTCGAATAGGGGTCGTTATTGCTATTATTGAAGTTGCTGTTCACAGTTTTATTCGATTCAACAGTTTGTTGAACTGGAGCTTCGGTGGGGCTTCTTAATTCATTATTATACAAGTCGCCATTTATGTTGCCATTTGGCTGTTCAGCATTGAAAGAGCTCAGGAAATTAGTCAAATTATTGTTCATTGTATTCAAGGGGGCAACAAACTCATCAACGGATACGCTGATTTCACCTAGCCTTTTCTGATTAGCCGTTGACAGTTGAGGGGTAGAGGCTGACGATCTAAAATTCTGTAATGGATCCATACCAACTTGTCTTTTTGAAAAATATTGAAAGTCAGGTGTATCCCGTTTATTGGAGTTGTTGTTTGTATAATTATTGTTGTTGTTTTCTGATGGCATTAAAGAGTTAACAGACGTCAGCCCATCAGAGTAAGAATCCGCACTAATTAAAGGAGAGTTCATATCCCAGGAATGAATCCCATTATTATTTTTATAATCATTAAACGCCAAAGAAGATTGGTGGTTTGCTAACCCTGCTAATTCGTCTTGGATCTCCTCTTTAATTCTAATCTCTTGTTGTTCTGATAAGGATGGAGTTTTGTAAACAGCCACTGGGTTTATTTTTGAACTTTCAAGATTTGGGTGACTTGGAGTATTGGAATTATTTGTAGAAGGTGTTGAATTTGAAGAAGAGGAACCATCGTTTTCCATCTCTTGATCTTTGTCTGGTTTCTCCTTTGTAGACTTTGTCTTTGGTTTTGAAGTACAAGTACATTTCCCACTCACTCTGCAAGCACAGCCAACTTCATGTTCTTTTGTCTTCGGATCTTTTCCTTTGCTACAAGTGCAACGGTTGTGTGAGTTTTTAACTTTTCTTTGTTCTTTACAATGTAGACATTGGGTGGAAGGTCTACCTTTTGGTTTGATCATCATTAGCGGTTGGTCGGTGTGTGTACAAGTTGTCACTCTGTGGCCCCTTATACATCTTTCACAAGCATATTTGATACCGTTCACTAAAACCATCTTGTATTAGCCTTATAATATTGTCTGAATTGGTCAGTTGTAAAAATGGTGTCAAAAACAAAGCAAAAAAGGGTTGATTGTTGAGGATATAGTTCCAATTTGAGAGCTACACCGTGGGTATATTTGTGAAATTGAAGTAATTGAATCGAAATCGGTTGAATATTAAAGTTTGTTTGAAGGTTTGCTGAAACTAGTTTGCAAGTTGACGTAAAAAGGTTGAGCCAGACTATAACCTAGCAGGTGGGAGAGTGTAAATAGGTTATTGTTTGTTCGTTAATTTTGATTAATCAATTAAAGAAGTAATTGGCAAGTGGGTGTGTTGATAGAAGATTGTAAGCAGAGGAATTAGCTGTTAACCATATGTATATACATATATATATATATATGGAGGTGGGGGAGAAATATAGGGTCAAATGTAAATCTATGTTATTATACAATACTAAAATTGAGGTTAACCTCGTGTCTCTCTCTCTGTAAATGTGAATTTGCACCATACACAATTGACGGACAACCAAGAATTAACAGCAGGGAAGAGTTAATTTCGCTACCACCTCCTTTTTTTCCTGTTTTTTGATAGCATTGAGAATCTTGGCCAGAATCCATAATACACCCTTGCACTCAATACTTTCTTGCACGATCGTCGAATAATGCATACGATGTCTATTTCACACAAAGAAACACAAAAGATAAATAAGCTTCACAGCATAACCCAGAGTCTCATAAAAGCATTAATTCTTAATATCTATGGATAGCAAAAACACAAAAAACAAAATAAAAAAAGATACAAGTGTGTGGAACAACGTAGTAGTGTAATATTCATATTTCCCTCGGTTCTGTTTGTGTGATCCTTTAATGACAAAATCCTGAAAGGGAGTTTGTTCTTAGTGCTTCTTTCCAAGGGACACAACGCCGTCTCTCCGGTCACTACTGACAACAACCAACTTCAATCATTTCTTCATTCCGTAATGCAAAACTTTTTAGGATAAGTTGATGCCCAAATCTGAACAAAAAGCCCCTACTAGTTCAACATCCTTTGTACTCAATAATATTATGAAAAGAAAAGAGTCAGTTCACTAATACAATTTCTTATCATTCATTCAAAGATGGCATTCGAGGACGATAAAGTTCAAGGCTCAACGGTGATCAGTTTCGTGGATAGCCTACAGTATTATTTCACATGGCTATAAATGCTTAAACAACTAACTGACAAAACTAGTTTTATTGTTACAGCACTGTTTGACCATCCAAAGGTCTCTTAAGATGATACTGACTAACGTCTTCATGTTGCTGTTGTTGTTTTTGTTGTTGTTGATCAGATAGTGGGGTTTATCCTCTTTCTTCTCCCTCCTCGTTTAATTCAATCAAATTCTTCGCTCATTTATTTCCCAAAACAGAGAACCGTGTACGTGATTTTACTGTGGCAGATTCCTTATTTTACAACTTTCAGGGCTTTTGTTTCTTCGCTTGCCAACGGTCGCTACAGCCATGGATTGAAGCCAGAAGCACACCATCGACACCTGACTCAAGTATCAGATCCATGTAAAAATTACAAGTAGAATAGTATGTACATGTTATCCCAACCAATATCACCAAAGACGGTGATGAAATTGTGGGTACATTAACAGCTCGCTTCTCCTCTTTACATGCACCGCCTTTTTCCCAAAACGGCAACCAATTTGCTCATCTAAACGTGATATCCTACAATAGTTGGTGTTAACCTCATTACTCATCTGATCAAACTCTTGCTGGGTCAATTGACCAGGTCCGATTTTTCAATTTGCATCTGAAAAACATTTGTCTTTTATCCGTCATTTACATAGATTGTATGGTTGATCATACATACTCCGACTCTATTTGTTCCTTATCGTCTTCTGCCATTCCCCCCTGAATACCGAACAATGACCGCTGATAACAGTGGCGGCGCTGAAGTCCAATATCCCCCAGACACTGATCTATCCAATTACTCCAAAGTTTGGACAACTTTAATCACTTCCAAATCATACTTGCCTGGCCTACTTACATTAAACTACTCTTTAATCCATAAGAACAAGTCTAAGTATCCTTTGGTGGCCCTATACACCACTCAATTGGACATTGAATCAGTTAAAACTATAGTAAAGAGCAATATCCCAATTTTACGTATTCAATCTTTAAAGCCGTCAAATTTAAACAACCTGGAATTAGAACCAAGGTTTTATGACACTTGGTCTAAGTTAGAACCTTTTAAACTAACACAGTTCAAAAGAATAATCCAAATCGATTCAGATATGGTTGTTTTACAAAATATGGATGAATTGATGGAATTCCCAATGAATTTAAACACGGTTTTCGCAGCTACGGCGGCTTGTGTCTGTAATCCACTGAAATTCAACCATTACCCAAAAGATTGGGTTCCTGAAAATTGCAGCTTTACGAACTATCGTTCCAAAATCGAACAGTCGAAACAATCCGTTAATAACCATATCACTGACAACACGGACTCTTTACAGGATTTGACCCGTTATCATCACATTGCCGGTCCTTGTGCCAATTTAGGTTTGAAACTATGTAACGGTGGATTAATAGTCTTACAGCCTTCGATGAACTCATATAATTTGATTTTGGAAACTTTGCAAGATCCAGAAAAGACAAAAAATTATGATTTCCCGGATCAAGCTTTACTAGCTGACGTTTTCCAAAACAATTGGCTGTCGTTGTCGTACAAGTATAATTCTTTGAAAACACTGACTTCTTGTCATTCAGACGTTTGGAATATTGATGAAGTCAAAAACATTCATTATATCATAACGCCAAAGCCATGGGAAGTTGCTAGAGAAGAGTGGGAAGACGAGACCAATACTTTCAAGTATTGGTGGGATGCCAACGATGAAAGATTGAATTGGGAAATTAAAGCTAACAGAAGTTTGGCATGAATTTGTTCAAGAGCAGAAATAGGGATGTTGGTCTCTCGCTGGGTCTTAACAGGACTGTTTAGCGATTTTTAATCGTCTCTTTAAAATAGAATTTCTTCAAATGTTATATTTCTTCTATACGGTATTGATTACCTCTTTTCGTTTACGTTTATGTCTTATTTTAACTTATGCTTTTCTATTAGTATGCATTCTATTAATCGAGCTATGTATCAGAGATAAAATATCTGAAAACCGATTTTGTCTTGTTATGTATAAGGTAACTCTATAATTATTCAATAAATACAATTTTTTATCCATATATACGTGGCAGATTCTATTCCAGGCTATCCAGACTACCCAAATCCGTTTCTTGTATTTGATTCAAAATCCCATTCTGCTGTTGACCACTGAAACTTAACTTCCTTCCAGTTTTCGCAGTGGCATTTGTGTCATGCTCATTAACTGTACTTGATCTTGATCTGACTCTATCGAAAGATTTTTGTGGTTTTAAAGAATTCGTCATTAAAGGCGATGCAGCCACTGCTGCTGCCGCTGACGACGATGACGGTGGGTATGAAGTAAGCCCTGTCATGCCGTATGGATTGTATATTTGTGATGGTGAGAATGATGATAAAGGAGGAATGGCCGAGGATGCTGTTGATGTGGATGATATTGGAGATGAAACTGCGGAGTTCATCATCATCGGGAATGATAAGACTGGGTTCATATTAGGTGTTGTTGCTGTCGATGGTGTTGCTAATGCGCTGTTTGTCTTGATACGTGTCATTGGAATAATTTCTTCGTTGCTGTAACTCAAATTTTCGCTTCTCATTAATGATCCCCTACGTAAGTCCATACGTTTGTAGTAAAAAAACAAGTATGCAATAATTAAGTTCAAACTCATTTGGAATAAGGCTGCAATGATAAAAATTAATCCAACATTTGAAGTACCGTACATCAAATAACTGATCTTGGTTAGGTCTCCACCTAACCAACTCAGGAGCAAGATGGTTTTGAAGCCTTCCACGGTTTGTAATCTTTGGAACAACATGATTTGAGGTAATGGCAACATACTTTCTAATAAGAAAGACGTAGATCCAAATATTATGCCCAAATACTCATTCCCATTGAACAGCAGTTGAATTAAAGAAATTACTGCTAAGTAGCAGACTAAAAACCTCCAATAACGGTATTCCTTTTTCCATTGCCAGAATTTAAAGGGTCTAATGTAATGTGTGTCAAATAATCTTAGGAATTCACAAACAATTTTGTAGATCACGTATCCGGTAAACAATAAAAGCCTTTTGAAAAACTTCAATAGAACGATAAATACATTTTGAACCATGTTGTAGCTATTGCTTGTTGATAAATAATTATCGGCATCTTCGGGCAGTAAGACTTCGTTGATTTCAACAAATCTATCCCAAAGCTCTAGCCAGTTGGATTCATAAGTTTCTAGATGTGTTGAAGGATTGTTACTATCTGAAAAATCTCTATATTTCAAGGCAACTTTCAATAACAAAAGCTGAATGAAAATCATAATAAAGCATTGCCTTAAAAGACTGATTTCAAAAGGATCATTAAAATAATAGAAAATTCTTAAAGACGAAGACATCAGCATTGTTGCACAGATATCTATTGAAAACCCTTGTGACGATTTCTTCCTGCGAATACTCAAAACTGTTGTTCCGTATGAAAGTAATGGTGTGAAGGACATTATCCAATTGATAACAGTGGAAACCTCCGGTATGAACTCTGGCGGAAGTGTTAAATATGCCATGTTGGTGTGGATTACCGTTATCCTTCTCTGTGTACTTATCTATGAATCAATGAGAAGCAACTCTTCCAAGATGCATATATTTGTGGGTTTCAAGATGTTTGCGGGTGTGATGATTTGAGCGGATCAGCTTGAAATGATAGTTTATTTTGTTTGGAGTTAACAAAGAGTCAGACGGGGTTGGTAATTGAATTCCAGGAATAAAGGCGTCAAGATAACTGAAATATATGGAAACAGAACGGCTATTTCCCGAGGAGAAGAGATTTGAAGAAAAAGAAGAAGTAGAAGTCGACAACAAAATACAAAATATTGGTGATTTTAATTCGGTTTCTGATGGTAAAATAAATAAAAAGTAAAAGTCAACAGATTCGAAAGATGGCCTGCGCCGCGAACTATTTTAAGCTTTTTTTCTTTGTCTTGTTTGTTTTTGGGCGGGGCGCGGTAAAAGGGGTAAAAGAGGGAACTATATCCCATTTTCAAAAGGACGTAGACACGCGTCGGTGTGATGGTGTGCGGCTCAGTTGGGATCTCTGGTCTCTCTCCAAGCGGTTTTTATGCTTGTTATTTTATCACCCGTATACACGGTTGCCTGTCAGTGCCCTGGACGTTTGAGTATGTTAGACAGCAAACGAACCAATACTGTTAAATGTCCTTTAAAGTCAAGTTTAATGAATTGGCATCTTCGAAAATTCTGACAAACAATCTTTTAACAACAATTTCAAGAAAATGTGGAATACAAACACCATTCTCTAGAAAAACTGAACTCATTCAATCAATAACAAACACTATATCAACACCTTCCCTCATATCAAGCCACAACTACAATGAAAGGCCGTTTAATTTGCTTGCTATTGACATGGGGTTGAAAAATTTCTCTTTCTGTAGATTTCAATTAACAGGTTTACATACTGATATCAAGCCGAAAGTGACACAGTGGTTCAAGATGGATTTGAATAGGTTTACTAATATACAAGAAAACAGTTTCGAACCCGAAAATTACAGCACAATCATAGATGATCTGATAATGAAACTAATATATGGTGAATACAACCCACACCCAGACTTAATCATTGTGGAGAGACAGCGGTTTAGAACGCAGGGAAACAAGAACGTGTTGGAGTCTATTTTGAAAACCAATGTCTTGGAATTCTCTTTGTTTTCAGCTTTGCGATCTTTTGAAAGATTAGATCCAAAGAATTACAAAGCAGTGATTAGAAGTGTTTCTCCAATGGCTATGGGGAATTACTGGAGTGGGTATTACAATGAAAGAAGGCCGACGGAATTGGACTCCAAAGATCTGAGAATTGGTTTGGTTCATGATTGGATGATGCAGTTGTACTCGCTGGACGGAAGTAAGGGTAGTTTTGTTCCTGAATTCGAAATCGACTCTAAATTTGATTTGATGAAAGTTGCTGATGATATGCAACGGTTAAAAAGACTCAAAGCGACATCTAGAAGATTGTACGAGATGGTTAGATACTTGAATGAGATAGACGCCAGTCCACAAAAAATCAGTGTTGATGAGACAGATTGTATTAGAAAGGGCGATGACGTTGCTGATTCATTATTGCATGGTCTAGCTGTTGTTCATTACGAGTTGAATAGATTGAAACTGATTGGCTGTGTTGTTAACCAACAAGATCTAATTGAAAATTTGTTTTAAAAAGAGTCTATATATTATAGCAAATAATATCAAAAAGTCTATTTATCTATCTCTATCTATCTATCTATTAGTTAGTAAAAAGCTATTATAAGAAAAGAAAGAAAAAGCAATTCTAATGAATATTAATAAGAATTTCTTTCGGGAAAATTATTCGGTTTTTAATTCGCCTCTAAGTAAATAGAAAGGTTGATGCTTCTTCTTAAGGTATTGAGCGTGCTCAACGATCTTCTTTAATCTAACTTGCTTTAAAGATGAAGTTTTGCCTCTCAATTCACGTCTATCAGGACCCCAGTATTCAGCAACAAATCCTTCATCTTCAGTTCCTTTGATCGAATCAAGCAAATCATTACAGTAATCAACATCTTCGGGGAATGCCATAGCATGGAACGTTTTCCCTGCACCTTTAACTTTAATTTGCTTATTGTACTTCTCGTACATTTCATCTTTTGAAGGTAACGATAATCTCCCAGATAAAATTCTAGCAACATATTGAGCTTGGCATTGGGCGAATGGGAATGGAATAACGTTTTTTGGAAGAACAGCGCCAATTAATGATGGATCAGGGATGTAAAACAATTCTTTGTAAACATTTTTAACTTGACTGCCATCAGAAACAAATGATTCGTCACCTTCTAAATAACTCTTCAAGAATGGGAATGCGTACAAGTAACCAGTACAGAATATGACTACATCAATGTCTTCAACTCTCTTACCAGAAGAAGTGGTCACAGATCTGTTATCTTCATAGTCGTACTTTTCAACCTTATCAATCTGATCAACAGCTTCAATAGTAATGTCTGCCACTGGAGATGGTGAAGTGGCAGAAACGATCACTTTCTTTGCATATGTGCTTAATTGTGTTGAGATGTCGATACCAGAGGCAGAATTACCAATGACTAAAACGGTTTTGTTTTCGAAATCGTGAACAGTGTTGTAGTACTTCGCATGAGTGATGCCTTGCGGATCTTTTTCTTTCCAACCTTTCAAACCCGCAACATCAGGGATGTAAGGTAAATCAAAATGTCCATGAGCCAAAATAACACTGTCATAGAAATTGGTAACGGTTCCACCATTCACAATATCTTCATAGACAATTTCCCATTCGTCATTTATCTTAGTCATTGAGATTACATTACTGTTGTAAATAAACTTGACTAAGTCCGAAATAGTAGCAGTGAAATCTTGAAGATATTTGACGATTTCTTGTCTTGTCGGAAACTGCTCACATTCGTCTGGCAATGGGAAATCTTTATACTTCATCATCTGCTTGACAATGTTAGTTTCCAGATGTTGATACATGGCTGAAACAAATCTATCTTCTGGAGTTAAAGCATCACTTGTTGGTAATTCAATGGCCTCGTCAGTGGTGGTCGAAGGAACTGAAGGTAAGTATTTCTTCTTGTCACTCCCAGTGTAACACCATAAACCACCCGATTTTGGTTGTCTCTCAATAACATCGATAGTGAACAATTCAGAAGCGTTTGGTTCCTTTGCAATAGCATCTGCAAAAGCAATCCCTGATGGGCCTGCACCAATGATTGCAATTCTTTTCTGAGTCATATTCTGAGAATTTGGGTGTTCAATTTACCTTTTCAGTTGTCTGTTTAGAGGGAAAGTATTCTCTAATTCCACTGAACTTATCTCACTTTGACTTGCAAAAACAAGCTTCTGGCCGCATTAAATATCGCTTCAATCCCATGACAACTGAAAAAAAACGAAGAGAAACAAGTGGTAAGACCTTTGAGAATAGCATGATATGCAAGGTTCAAAGCCCTATCACAGTTGAAAACGGGCCCTATAAGTCAGGTATTATCCGCCTGTGGTGTAGTGCTCCTAAGCTAGCGCGTGCCGCTGACAGGCAAGCTTTGTTTCCTTGTTGAGCTGCGCTTGCCGGTGGCGGAGATTGGGAACTGGGGCTGCTGGCAGCCTGCATATGCTCTTATTACCGTTTACACCACTGAATAAAACTGTTTCTTTGTTCGGATAAAAATCCCTGTACAATGATCAGACGATTTGGATTCTACTATCAGACTGAAGATGCTAGGCTATATTTATTTTACATATGTCTTCTATTGTTCCTTACAAAACCTTGCCAGTTAGTTCACTCATAATTGCCTGTGGAAAACAGAAATATCACGTGATCCGAAGCGGACATTATCTTAGCACTGCCTCAGAATACAGGTCCGCTGTTAACCTGTCTGTCCACTGAGTGTATGCAGCTGGCTTTTGTGAAATCCCTCTACTTTGGCGGTGTGTCGGACATCTCAAGTTTTGTTTGAGAACAGTAATTGGGTTTACTATAGGGGATTCCATTTGCTTTCTGCAGTGTTTGCTTTACTATCAAGGGTAGCAGTAGGAGAATTGTTATTGGGAGTGCAAGGAACTAACAAAGCAAAATAGACATCCAACAAGAACATGGTATGTATAATTATAAAAAATAAACCAGATTAAAACCTATATGAAAAAACTGCGGTGATGAACAAGAAATGAAAATAAAAACGGATTAACCAACCCTCTAACCATACATCAACCCTTTTTGGAAGAGATCTCGTCAGCTTTATCAAGGACGCCAATATCTTCCTCGTCGTCACTGTCTTCCACGAAGTTGATTCTTTTGAAGTTGTTATCTCTTCTACCTAAAACCCAATCGAAACCGTGTGACTCCTTGTTCACCAAGTAGGCAATAAGCATGGCACCAAAGCCTTCTGCGATGAACAATCCCAACGCAACTGGATAACCTGATCCAAAGTATGGTGCATTGGTAGTATTGTAAATAACTAAAGGTAACCAAGCTTGGAAAGTAAATGCCAACGCTTCAACAACACCGATACAGACAAATCTTTGTTCTGCCGAGTGTGAAAACACTTCATTGATCCAAGACATGAATAAAATACCACAACCAGTTTCACAGAATAGCAAATACCAACCGGTGAACATTGCAGCAGTGTTATCTTCTGGCCAAATAGTGAGGATGATACAACCTATAGATGTAATACCACAGAAAATAACAATTAGTGGCCATCTTTTACCAATGATATCAGACGTCCAAGCTAAAATAGCAGTACAGAAGATTTGTAAAGCATAACCACCGGTAGGGTATGTGTTTCTTTGAGCAATGGTGAAACCAGCACTCTTTAACCACAAATTCATGTAAGAATACAACTTCAAACCAACAACGTGACAAATAAAACACATTGAGAATAGCCAGCATGGCCAAGACAAGAGCAATGATTTCATGGAAGTAACAGTTAACTTATCTCTTGGCTTTCTCTTGCACTTATCCAAGTTAGCTTTAACAACTTCCCTTTCATCTTCTTTCAACCACCAGGCCTTGGAAGTATGTGGAGCGTCAGGGACGGCAAAGAACCCGTACACGGCAATAGGAATTGTTAGGATACCATCAAAGATAAATAGCCATTGGTAAGACTTCAGTCCACCTCTACCATCCATACCATGATGTAAACCAGCTTGTAAGTAACCAGAGAACATATTCGATGCAGACGATGACATTTGGAAAATACCAGATCTCTTACCTAATTGATTTGGTGTATACCATTGTCCTAACAAACCAATAAGACCTGCATAAGCAGTTGATTCAAAGAGACCGAGTAAGAATCTTAGAGCATAGATAACTTTAATACCTTCTTGTGATTTTGGAGCAGCAGCCATACACATAACACAAACAGCCCAAGTGAATTCCATAGCTGGTAACCAAATAGATGGTCTAACTTTGGAAAGAATCATTTGAGATGGAATTTGACCAATAATGTAACCAATGTTGAACATTGTACTACTTGCCATGTTATATTGATTGCCGTGGAATCCAAAGTCTTCTTTCATACCAGATGCATAAGCGTTGGATAAATTTGTTTGTGATAGTGTTTTCATGAAGTAACCAAGACAGGCGTAAGAAAGGATCCACCAATCGATTTTTAGGTATGTGAAACGTTCACTTGGTTCTAGATCTAATGTATCCCATAGCTTACCTTTATGCTTATCCCAAAACGTTTTCTTAACCTGTTCATCTTTTGAATATTGGTCTAATGATGAGGAAGGCACCTCAGTCATGACGATCTCTTCTGGTTTTTCAGCCATTTCAAAAATATAGAGAACTGAGGGTCTGTTATACTTGCAAGAATGTATTTAATCGAAGATGAGGTTTCATATGGCTAAGGAACAAAAAGCCAAGTCAATACAAGCGGAAATATCTATCATTTTATACATGCATCAAAAAGAAACAATGATTACTTTTCTGACACAAGCTTAAGCTCAAAACTTAGATTTGGCCGACTCTAAGAGACCAGTGGCCTGTCTGTGCATAATTACAAAGAGTCAAAGGCTCAAAGTTGAAACTTCCTGTGGCATATCAGACGCGATTGCGCAATACTTTTCCTAGGGGAGTAAACTGAGTGCGCAGATTTTACTCAAATGTCCGACTTCTGGGGTCTGCAAATATTAACAAGTTGTATATACGATTCCATATATGCCCATACAAAATGTAGTGTTTAAGAAACATATGAAGGAGAGTAAGCTCTTATCACCTGTTTTTTAGGACAGAAGGATCAATATATGGTTTCAAAGATAGCGGATTTGATCAAGCTTATCAATAATAAAGGCAAGCAGAAGATTGCTTCTCAAAAAGAGTAAGCTGAGAGATAACAAATTGGAAATCGCACGGAGTTTTCCTAAACCCTGATGCACGCTTACGATCGGTCTTTTTTGAAACCAGTTGATGTGCAGATCAATTGTATCCTTAAGTCGCCTATTGTGAAGATATTTTGTGAAAAGATAAAATCAAGCCTCACAAGTGTTCACATGTTTGTGGTGTTTTTTAGAAGCCAAACAAAAGCACCTCATACGTTGTATACCTTAAAATGTATTTGCCGCCCTAGTTTAGCAAAGCTTTGTGAACAGCGGAGTTTTTGACATCAATAAGTACCAAACGTCCATGTATTCCGCAATAATCTGCTACTCATCGCTTTATGGCGGAGTACGGAGAAGTTCTGATTTCGTTGGAGCCTCATCAGGAACGTTGTGGTATTTGTCTTTGACGTATACTGTTTGTCCGCTTTTCTCCAGATTCCTTAGTATTGGGAAGCGAAAAACACAGTCGGACAAATGTCTGAATGGATTATCATAACATGGTGCATCAAGAGACGACCTGACTCAAGCCAGTTACAACAAAATGACAAATTTGTTTTTAAAGTTGATGATTACAAATACTCATTCTATCAAACGGTTTAAAGGCGATATACCCTGTAGAAAAAAATTTCTAATTTTCTATAAAAATGTCGTTATTTTGCGTTTGGAGAAGTCATTAATTAACTTTCACAATGCAGCACCTAAACCTTGTTCAGTGGTCACTTCTAAAAGAGGTTTCTCCAAATATAGTTTCCTCGCACCTTGGCCTTATCTTGATGGATCCAAAACGATGTTGCGCCTATAACCTTAGAACTCCTATCTGTAATCAACTTTTATAATGCAATTCAACTATTCATTACTGAGTAGAAGCCTAATCTTTCATCTGAACAAACCCTCAGATGGTGATGCCCACCAATCTCAACCTCTCTCCAGAGCGGTGATTTGGCCCAAAATGTCGGACATTCTAACAATGTAAAGTCGTGTGTCTGTGAATAACGGAGAAGCCATAGTGCGCCACTGATAAGGACACTTTCACAACTGCCCCTCAGTTTATTGGTATGGCGTCTACCGTCTGAGTTTCAGAGTTTCGGGCTGGTTCTGAAGGACGGAGATTTGATCTGCACAAGAAATACGATGGATGCTTCGTAATAGGTTGCAGTTCCAGATTTGAGAAGTTGTCAGGAATATCGGGATTCATCAGGATTCTTACGTAATCTTTATTAATAATCTGGGAGTTGATAAGGAAAGAGCAAAGTTTGTTATAGACAGAGCAAATCGCGTAATATCTTATGTAATAACACAATG
>JAHDIT010000061.1:0-84537 GCA_019232045.1 Ogataea degrootiae
AACATTCAAACCGCCGGTCTTCCACCTCACCAATCAAACTGCACTTTGCTGTGAGCATTCTCGGTCTGCTCGGTGTTTCCTACCCCAAAATCCTGCCAAAAACCCACCAGGGATACAAAAAGTTTCAAACTGTGGCTATAAATTTCTTTCAACGGCCTCCAAGACGTGTGATATTTTAGACAAAGGTAACTTTACTCATTGGAACAAATTATTAGAAGAACTATCCCATACAAATATTCCAATCCAACTTGTTGACAATAATTTGCCAATTATAGTAGCGTGCTCCATCTGGATTTTCCTTCCAAAATTCCTGAACAATATCCCAAGCCCTACAAATATTCGCTTCCTTGCTGTATGAAATGATTTGCGAGTAGATGAGTTTCAGCGTGATTCTATCTTTATCATCAGCAGCTGCGGCACCTGCAACTAATAAAGTGAAGGCCAGGTACGAAGTAAACTTAGTATAGAGTAGTGCTTTCATACCTCTGTACAAATATAACAATAACCGTTTAACCTCAAAGTCCAGAGAAGACATTTCTTTAATTTTGACTCTCAAAAATAAACCGATGGTAAGTTGCATGACTTCAAAATGAGTCAATTGCAACTCTGTCTCTCTCGGATCAGCAACAGAGAGACTAGGAACAGTGCTACCGATCCTTTTAATCAACTTGGCACTCTCTCTTTCAACGTAGTCGTGAAAATCAATTCTGGCATCTTCATAAGCGCTAAACTCATCTGATGAGATAATTCTGAACTTCTCCTCATCTGTGGCGGCTTTCCCCACTGCTAACTTGGCGCTCATAGAAAATAATCGATCTTGCTTAACGATAACTTCATCATAGAGATTGTTAATTTCACCCAACAGGATGTACAATCCGACACAACTTCCCATAAAGGGATCAGGGATATTATCCTTTGTGAAACATCGAGATTCCATTGGCTTACATCTGATATCAAAATCTGATCGCTCCTGACCAGGCTCATCCAGGTCCTCAAAACTGAGACTTAACACCTTTTTGTACTCTGATAACGGGAACACAGTACCAAGTTTCCCACTTGTTGTAACTTTAAGGACATCATGATAAAAGAAGCAGTTCAACACCCATAAAGCAACCTTTTTATCTGAAACTAGATCAACAAAATTGGCCAAACCAACTTTTTTGAAGATCAATCTTAACTTTTCAAAAGACTTCTTCCATTCCTTAATGTCACCGGTAGATGTACCAATCAAAATATGACATGAAAGACAAACAACAATGTAAAGTAAGTTCTCACAGTCGACCTTAGGCCCAGAGGAAAGTCTGGATATATTTTTATCACATACAGTAATTGACTTCTTGATATATTCCTGCGATCTCATTCTGTTTTCATTCGTAGTCAACATACCACCCCACCCACAGAGTGCATACATAACAGCTTTATCTTTATGACTGACTGGTAAAAATAATTTCATGCAGTGATTGTACTTTTCAGACGACGAAACAAAGTACTTGAAGTTATTTAAAAGCGACCTAGCTGCATTATCTAGGTCTGATGTATCATACGAAGAGAACATTTCTTGTGGGCTCAGGTGAGATACTATCACTTTGTTTTTAATCTCTTGGAAATCAAATGAAGTGTTAAACATTGAGTTCAAGTAAGGAGGTGAATCAAATATATTCCCAGGTGTTTGCATACCGAAAAGCAAAGAACTGAAAAATGTGTCGTTAAAGTTTTCAATTTGAAAGTTGTTATTGGATTTACCGATACCAACACCAAATGTAACGGAGCCTTCTTGATTTTCAAAACATGGAGGTGTCTTTACTAGGTCAGTGGTTTGAACTTCAAGAACCTTTGAGCCAGTATCCATTTCAATTTGGGGAATCGTAACTGAATAATCAACAGGTTCATGGGTAGATTTAATTTCTAGGTCATCTCCTGGCCTGCAGTCTTTTTCATAAATGTTTCCAACTTTGTTCACTTCAAAGTTAGCAACAGCGACCATCTCATTGTCCATATCATTTAATAGTTTGTTGAGGTTACTAGAACCATTAAATGTTCTCTCCGAGCCTTCTATTGGACCATAATCGATTAAGAGATTTGGTGACTGTGGATAACATTGATTCGAATCAAAAATGCCGCATGTCGATGGCGAAACTGGGGTTCGATTGGAATTTGGAGTTGATTGTCTAACCTCGTTTGATCTCTGTTTTGTTGATTTCCGAGAGCGGTATTCAGTATAGACGCATGGTATTTCTCTCTTAATACATGCTGAACAACTAGGTTTTGATTCATCACACTTCTTCTTTCTTCGTCTGCATTCATTGCATCTTCCATGGGAACGGCTGGCCTTGATAGTGACAAACTTGTAGCTGGAATTAATCGGCTCGATATATTGAAAGGGATACTTATTGGTGACTGACTTTGCCTTCATTGTTGTTATCATGCTATGAGAACTAGGTGAATCAGTCCCTCAACTGAACAAAATGAGGCAAGATGATAAATATACAGGAATATCCCGGATTGATATTCCATTCCCAGTTTATCGATCGGTAAATTGGATTACGACTGACCAATCTCTCTCTCGTTCTCCTTCAGAATGTTACACAACGATTGAGCCACTCCCACCAACCAACAATGCATGATGCAAAGCTACATGCGGCGCTGTTTTAGAAAGTATAAACAGGAGCCGCAATGCCTCAAGGGCTCTCCTAACAGATAAACGTCTGGTTACAAGAAACAAACAGGTATCTATCAATTGTTGTGTAGATAAATATATAAAGTTACACGTTCCTATTTATTGCTGTTGCTGTTGCTGTTCCGCATCATCTCAGCCTTCTTCTCCTCCTGCTTGTCATCAAATTTCATCTTCTTAGCCAACTCAGTATCTTCAAACATGAACTTTGGATCGTTGGTGCAGAACGGATGCTTCAGCAATTCACCAGCAGTAGGTCTATTCTCAGGCTCAATTTCGAAGCATTTATCCAAGAACTGCGAACCTTTAGGTCCCATCAACTTCTTCGTTTCTTCAGTTATAGGTGGAGCTGATTTAGTACCCAACTTCAAAATTGCACCAGCAATAGCAAAATCATGCCATGGTCTCTTTCCCGCATACATTTCCAAAACAACACAACCAAGTGACCATATATCAACTTTAGCGTTATAACCTTTATGAGCAGTATTATCGATAATCTCAGGAGCCATCCAGAAAATGGTACCTTGAAATGACATTGCGGATTCGTTTGAGTAAATATCTTTAGCTTTCTTACTGATACCAAAGTCCGAGATCTTGCAAACACCATCAGTCTCCAACAACAAATTGTCAGCCTTCAAATCTCTGTGTAGAATACCTTGAGAGTGAATATAACTCAAACCTTGAAGAACTTGCTCGGTTAAGAATACGATCAGGTTTTCAGGGAACTTTCCGTAGCTTCTTAGCAAGTGACCAATCGAACCCCCCGAAACATATTCTAAAAAGACACTGTATGTATGTTCTTTCTTCTCGAAACCTAAATATTGGACAATGTTTACGTGATCCAAGTCCTTCAAGGAATCAACTTCTGCCTTAAATGTATCGACAATCTCTTTAGTCTCTCGGTTATTGATAAACTTGGATGATATCGAAGTCTGTTTAACAGCAATCATTTCCCCAGTGGTAACGTTCAAAGCGAGGTAAACTTTACCAAATGTACCAATTCCAATTAACTCACCTTTAACCCATGCGAACTCTTTATATTGCCCTCTTTGGTTTCTGAGCTTATTCACAAATTGTGATCGGTTACTAGCAGTGACTTCCACTGTCTTTTGACCCCACATCTTGGTGTTAGTTCTTCTTAACAAACTTCCCGATGATCTTGAACCATTTTGGTGTTTCTCAGCAGCCTTCTTGGCTTCTTGGGCCACAATTCTAATGCTCTTCATTCTATGTATCTTCCCAACAGATTCTGGTGGTGCTAGCCGGTTTTTCTCTTTTCTTTTCTGTTCAGTGTTGGCTATAGCAATGGCAGATCTTGGGGCATTCTGCTGTAATTTTTCTTGGTTTGGATTTTCTGTAATTGGCGAAACTGGTGGTGAAACGACTTCATCGATGATCAACTTATCTAGATCTGTATTGGGGAAGTAGACTTCCAAGTTATCATACAAAACAGCAGCCGGTGGTCTTATATCAAGAAGTGAATCGTTAGAAGAAGAAGTCAAGAATGTACCCTCATTTTCAGTTTGAGTTTTGGTGTCCAGAGTAGCACTTGATGAATTTGCTCTGTTTTGGGTACTTTCTGCTGACTTAGTAGGCGCTTTCGCAAACAATCCATCATCTGAATCATCGGAATCGCCATCGCAACTATCATCAAGCGAAGGTGCATCTGCAAAACTAATGATATTTTCTTGGAATGGATCGAAATTAGAACTTTTACCTCTAGTCGTTGGTTTCCTCCGGATAGTCTCCTTTCTTGAAACAACTACTGCTGTTTTCAGTGAATCGGCCCCATCAAAATTGACAGATTGTTCAGAAGCAGCTCTAGGTAATGGTGGTGGAGGTTTTCTGATACCTTTTCTAGTCACTGCTGGTGCCGATGCCTCTAATTGATCTTGAGAGATAGGGGCTGGAGGTGCAGTTCTATGAGCAACCAAACTGTCTTGTCTTGTAAATGGAGACTCACGACGCTTGTCAAAGTCAATTTCCCTCTTTTCAGGTCTAATCACCCTAAATGAATTATTTGAAGATGTCGAACTGATGGTACTATAAGTGGCTGTGTCGGGAATAGAAGTTGTAGTAATGGATCTGGCTCTCATAATTGAGGAACTTGTAGATTTCCTTCTTTCCGAGTTTGGGTGGTGATTATTCACAAAATTGTTGTCCATGGCCAAGCCTTCTTTAAAGTTCAGATAGTCAATTGGTTCCTTGTTCTTGTTCAGTGTGGTGGTGCCAATTAAATATTGAGGTGTTTGCATGAATCTATCTGCTGATGCCTCAGAAGCGACAGAATTTGAATACGATGAGGAAGACGTCAGGGTTAGATCATTATCCGGTTTATAATTCTTACCCGTGTCCTGTTGGAGTCTAGCTCTTTTGAAACTCCAGTCAGCTTGGTACACCATCATTTTCAAAGTACCACCCATAAACTTTGATTGGATTAGTCCATCAAAAGTGCTATCGTCTAAAGGTTCACCAGGATCACAGCCAAAGTCAGTCAACTGATAGATTGTAGCCATGTCGGAATCCAACCCAAGTACGTCCAAAAAGAAGGTTTTCAAAGCATCTCGTTCGGTGAAATTACAAACGTTAACAGGTGTGAATGTTCTATTATCAGAAGTTATTAAAACGTACAAATCAGAGTTAGATTTGTTAGACACTGGTCTAAGTCTTTTATCAAGACTCAAACTCAACGGTCTTGTTTTTTGATAGTCCAATAATTCACTTGATGGGGGTAGTAAGGAGTTCGATTTGATTTCAACTGGACTGAAGGAGCTTGGTTGGATACTATCTGCAGCAGTCAATGTAGAGGCTGATGCATTTGACGAGATTGAAGAGTTGTTGTTCTTCCGGTGAAGGGTCGATTTTGTAACAACAGGTATCGTAACACCAGCAGGTGAAGGCTTCTTACCAACCGGACCCAGCTTTTCAAACTTTGGAACATTCTTGGCGGCTGTTTTTGGGGGAACACCTTTCTTTTTTTCTGTTTGTTCATCAATGGATCTATTTTTCTTGTCCTGGTGATCACTTAACATGGCACTTAATCTCTTTTTTTCATCTTGTACGATCTTTTTCTGTTTCTTTGGATCAGTCGAAAAAACTGCCGAAAGTGAAGATGGAGAAACAGGAGAATCTGAATTGCGTGGTTGTCTAGTGCTGTTCACTTCTGGTACCTTTGATTTTCCGAAGAACTTATTAAATATACCTTTTGGTGTAGTTGCGTCGCTCATAGATCCCTTTGAACTTGATCTTTCGTGTTGCTTCTTAAAAGAGGTATATGAAGTTGGTGTTTCACTATTCACGGGAGATACAAACTGCTGTCCACTTGATGCTGTTGATGGGGTTGTAGAAGCAGATAGTGTGCCATAGTGGTGATGATTTTTAAGGTTCAAGAACAGTGATGATTCAGAAGAGTTTGACTTTTGATGTCTGTTAGAATAGGTCTTGGATCCCATCGAAGGTGAGCTTGCATTATATGGAATAGAGTAAGCAGATCTTTCGATAGTGGAAACCGGTCTTGGTTTACTGAATTGTCTCAATGGCAATTCTTCGTCAGTTGATCTTTTTAGTAGCCTTTGCTTTTCTTCTGGGTGTAATTCAGTTGACAAAGTAGGTGCTGAGACAACAGGAACTAGCTTTTCACCAATTGGTTCACTTAAAGGCCTTGGATCGGACATGTTTCGATCAGTATCAATATCCATATCGTATTTGTGTTCCAATTCATTGGAAGTACTGTTCCCATCTGTTGGCGTTTGATAGCCGTATGAGTTTCCGATGGAGTTCGTAGATGCATTGATTTCGGTATCTGCCTTCAAAGCAGATCTTGGAGCTTCCTCTTCATCGTTGTTTATCAGGGATTCAGCTGATGATTCTGATATTAGTGAAATTGGAGATCCAGTCATATCAGTTGCACTAGCAAGTGAACTTGACTTGCCTAAAGTTTTTCGAAGCAGTTGAATAAATCTTGTTGGTGTAGACATCGGGTCATCAGTAACTAGAAATGGAATATATTTCTTTAGCTCTTCATAACTATGTAGTTTCAAGAAATTATTGTGGGTTAGATTCTCATTTGTGAATAGCATAATCCAGGATTCGTTGAAGTGACGGGACTCGAGCCAGCTTGTAACATTCTCTATTGTCCACTCATCTGGATTGTTCACAGACCCGGACATCGATGAGCTGTTGGAGTGGTAGCCGCCTCTACTAATTCTCTTTGAAGAATAGAAATCCTTGACTGGAGTTGACGGCTGGGAACCTGGATCACGTATCTCGAGTTCTTGGGCAGTCGGCCGGCTTGGTAATGGTGGTGCTTCATTCTGAGTGAAGGGCTCTGGTCTTGGTGGGAGCCGTGGACTTGTGCCACCTAGTAGTCTATCTGGTCGTGGTGGCGGATAAGGTTTAAGAATAGTATGGCTATTTAGAGATAGTGTGTTTTGGTTATCATTGTTCTGTCTAGTTGGTATTGCCGTAAATTGATTGATTGAAGGAACATCGGAGAAGCTGAATGCAGTATCATCTAGTGTTAAGTTTCCACTACTGCTGTTGCTACCAGCGCCATCAATTGTTGTTTTCGATTGATTGCCATACTTAATTGAGGATGCTGGATTCTCAAATGAGAATTCATTATTAGAATGTGCCATTGGAGGTAACTTTGGTAACGGAGTTGGATCAGATCTGTTGAAACCGACACTGTCTTGACTCACATCACTAAAGCTCATACCATTGGAAGAATTTTCGTCTTGGTCTGGTAAGTTCATTAAAGAGGAAAACTTTCTCGTAACCTGATCATACAACGGTGACGATTCCGAAGGGTTAGTAGCTTTATCAGGCGGTGCTTCAAGTTTCATGCTATTTATCATACTGCTATTGCCATTGGAGCTATTGAATGATTGGTCGGGATCACGGTCTTCTTTATAGTAGCGATGGAAATGAGAGCTAGTATCGTGGCGGGGATTTGACACCTTGATTGGTATATTTAAAGGCGCTTCAGGCATCAGAGATTCCAGAGACGTATTAACAGTTAGCTTCCGCTTGTTAGAATCGTTTGAAACAACCCGACGGTCATGATGACCACTGACGTTCCTATTTTTGGGGTCTGGTTTCACCTTTTGGTCTCCAAGTCTACGTGAAGATTTCTTATTTGTCACAACAGGTGCTCTCGGTTTAATTGGACTTTCAGTCTTGGCCTTGTTTGGTCTGGCAGAAGAGTATGGTGAATCATTGTATTGTTTAATTTTGGAATTCAATGCCAGTTTGTTGGTTATCTCTGTTGGAATTTGATCATAAAGAAACTTGGGAAGTTGGTCATTACCACTCGACCCCTGACCTCTGGGCATATTGTACTATATTACTCTATTCAAATGTAAGTCTGCCTATGTTTCAATGTTTCTTCATATCTTACTATTTGGTTTATCATGGAGTTTAATACCCTTTATCATATAGGTAAACACTTGCAGAGGATAGTAAAGAATGTGCATGTAGTTGGATTTTAGGATTGTCTGGAAGAGGGACGATCGACGGGTCGCTCGTGATTTATCGAGCTCTGGGTTTACGTCTTCAATTAATATAAACATCAATACATTAATACACGATTCAAAATACACAAGATATTTTCATTAAACTACACAGTCTAGTAATATGTATATACACGAAGTTGAAACAATTTGTCACATGATATGGGATGAAAAAGCGAGTGATCAAAAGGGATGCTTGCCAATGGCTGGTTGGATTGGTCTATCACTTTTGGCAAAAAACAATCAAATGCAACGTAATTTCTATATTTAGACGTTTAACTTAATTTCAGAGATTCTTAAGACAGTTAAATCGTGTTTCACTTGAACGTGTCTGGTGTGTCTATTTCTTCTCTTTGTTATTTCTTTAGTGTACATTGGTTTCTTTGTCTTTTCTAAAACAACAGCCTTGATCGAATATAAATCAGGGTTGATTGAATCTTCAGAGTGGAAAGTGTAGTTCTTAGAGCCGATGGTGGTGACATCACTGAAGTTTAATATATCTCCTATTTCAGCATGCTTCATTCTGAACGGTAAAATAACTTCATCACCTTCAGTGACTAAGTATGGTCTGTTGTGAACTCTAATTGAAGCATATAAGTTTTGCTCGTATTTTAATGGGGTTAAATCCGGGACTGACTGTGAATTTTGCTGCAATGTCTGTATTTGCGGGTTAGGGGTTGCTAGTGGTTCTGAAGATTGTGTCTGTTGTTGCTGTAGTTGTGTGTTGATGGATGTGAAAGGGCGGTTTAGAAGGACTGGAGTAGCGACAGATGCTCTCACAACAGTTCTTGAGATTATGGAAGGATTTAATAATCTGGCATACGATCTCGTTAGCATTATGTTTATATGTATTGAATAGGTATATCAGGGACCAATATAAGGGCTATGAACAACAAGATGATGAATACACACACCTACCAAGTACACACTTATAATCCGCTAGTTGTAAACTCGAGATATATTCATTCCTCCACTGGTTTCTTCGCTCTCAAATCGTCAAAAATTTTCAGACCAAATAGGGAATAGTAGTGTACTTATCAACTATAGTCTGCGTATGTACACGAACCAAAATGGCTCGTCTGATCTGATTTATGTAAACTATACAGAAATACCTAATCAACTAACTATAGATTAATCACATAACCTTCCTGACAGGTCACCACTTACTGATCCTTCTCCTTCTTGGCAGTCTTTTTGGCTTTCAATTGCTTCATAACCTTCTTTCTTTGTTTTAACATGTAGCTGTATAATGTGTAAGATCCTGGAATGTAAGTAACCAAACATCCAAGTAAAAAGTACTTGTACCACGTACCAACAACATACTCAGCTTCATCCAATGACATATAAATCATTGCACATTCACTAGAAATACCCATTGGGTATAACACCAAAAATGAATTGTATCTGAACCACTTTAAGAAAACAGGCGGGTGGCCATCAGTTAACATGTTGATAGCATAGTAGTAATATCTCATAATTTCAGTGATTGACCAAGCAACGGTTAGTGTAATGTAAGCCCAATGACTGTTAGCTGGCGAGTAAGGCAACACTGTAAAAATACCAATCGCAAGCAATAATCTTGAAGCAACCTGCATGACTGTGGTCATTAATGGTGATTTAGTGATACCTGCAAGAGAATTGTAAACTTCAACAAGTGCAAAGCATTGAATTATAGTTGTCCAAATAGAAGTACGTTCAAACAATTTATAACCAGAATTGAAACATAATGCAATAACAAGGTTTAATAGAACGTATCCCCATAGAGATCCTGAGACAATGTTGTAATTGATGACCCACTCAGATGGAGCTGAAGTAGATTCAGTTTTATTTGTTTCGGATTCAGCAACCGGTGTTTTCTTTGCAACTTCTTCAGACATATTATCAGTAATGGATTAATAACTATCTCAAGCCCGAATAGTACCAGATATAGGTTCCGAATGCAGCAATATCGACACTCAACTAGATACCAAATCAATATCAAATCTCAATTGCTAATGGTAAATCTTGCTAGTTGTTGAATTTTCCACTTTTGAAGTCCATCTTCTCGCTCTGTGGTTTATTATATAAGCGCCAGATCTTAGATTTGAGCAGCTACCATCTTCCTCTCCAACTTGAATGCATATAGACACTATATACTTTATTATAAGAGGCATAGCACTGATATATTCCGCCTGGTCTTCCAAAACTCGTAAATCATGAAATTTTTATTACTATCGTACAATCGAAGCTTATACCTGAAGAAATTGTTGAATTGTTTAAGGATCTAACATTGACCTTCACTTCATCTTACTTTTCTAACGGCCTACGAACTTACTCCTAATCACTAACGCTTAACCATTGAATATGATACTCCTCTATAGCGGAACTATACAGAGAAAAGGATTATAAATTGCAAACCCTGTTACTTATGAAACTATTAAACTGTTTCTGAACTGCAAGTGCCCTGAATCAATGAATACTGTTTCATATTTGAAATTGATCAAGTGGTCTGGAGAAACAAGATCAATGCAGAGCATGTTGATATACACAAATACATAGAACCAAGTTAAAAGCCAAAAGACTTGGATAACTTTTGTCGCAAACCGTCTTTGTAGGACAAACAATGAGGGATATGAGACACATAAGCCTGTTGAGCTTAGTGGATGGTGTATTTCAGGATCATGATTCTGAGGATTAGTATTTCTATGAACAATGTTTCCTTGTTGCACAAACTACAAATATGAGGCTCAATAATCACAGCGACAAGGAGAAGAATGAATAGGACTCTAATTCAAGACTACGTTGACGTGAGAAGACTTCATTCAGTGGTAACATAATAACGTTAAATGATGAATTTAACCCTTTTTTAGTCACCATCAAGCCGTTTATGCTGTTGAAAAGAAGGAGTGAAATTCACCATTTCTTTACGATTTATTTCATTCTGGTTATCTTGATTTTCATTAGTCTTCCTGTAATTGCTACACCGTTTCTCTCTTTACCAAACCAACTGGTTTGATCCTGTTGAATTACATGGGGGTGTCTACCGTTTAGCTTAATTAGATCAAGAACCTCGACCTCAGAATATATCATTGGTTTAAAATTACAATTGAGTTTCGGTGAGTACAAATGGTTCAACTAAAGAACGGCATTCAATTGATTATAACATGTAAAAATGTTGAGAACCATGGCTTGAAGTCTTACAAAAAAGTACTTCGTTGAGTATATTCAAGTAAAACAAGAAAAAACGCAACAAAGTTTGGAATATGGAAGCAACACAACATATCATATGTTTTAAATCAGTAGAAGAAAATATATATTTATAAACATCAACAGAATTTCAAAACAAGGAAATCAAAAAAAAATCATTACATCATAAAAAGAACCCTTTATATATATATATATGTATTTATCAGCAGTAAGAAAACACTCAAAACAGGTTTTTAGAAAATCAAGTATAAAACAGAAAAATGGAAGTAGTGGTAATATAAAATCCTGAAATTGCAAGCAGGCAAAAAAGAGAAAAAGAAAGAACAAATGGACGCAAGACAATCAATAAAAGCAGAAGAATTATTATGAAAAGTAGTTATTAAAAGTTTCAAGAAAAAAACAACTGGAAAAGCAAAAGAGAGAAAGAAAGGCAAGGTAAATAAAAACAAAAGAAACATAAAAGAGAATACGGTAATAAGTAAACCAGGATAGTTGTACTAGGAATAATAATTAAAGGGAGAAGGAAAAACAAACACAAAACAATCATAAAGGATAACATACTAAAATCATCATTACCATCATCGTCACCACTACCATTGAAAAAATAAAGCCTATCTAATCAACAAGAATATCATGAGCTTTGACTGGTGGATCTAGTCAGTTCATTATGATTATCACCAGAAACAACAATATCATCATCATCCTCGTCATTAGCTCTCATTACAAGTTCGTCTGAATCTGAATCGGAATCAGAAACAGGCAATTCACTAACACCAGAAGCATCTAGATGGTAGTTCAGAGTTCCATCAGCTTGATACAATGGATGGTTGTCTTTAACGTAAGACTGACCATCGTCATTCGGATCTTCGTAATCGTCATCTAGATCGTCATCATCATCAACAGAGGTGTTGTACTTACCTATGATTCGCTGATGTGGGTGCGGTAAACGGTACGATTCGTCATCATCTTCAGCTTCAGCTTCTTCAAGGTCATCAACATCGTCGTCCAATCCACCAGCGTTCATTCTGTGGTATGGGTGACCACCGATTGAAGATGAAACCAGATTCTCTTGTTGAGATTGGTGTCTTAGTTGTTGAGATTGAGAGTCTTCATCTGAATCTTCATCTGAAGAACCGAACTTGTCAGGTAAATCACTTGTCATTTGTTCTGCCAAATATCTGGCAAACTTGTCAGGATCCATAGCTAATGATTCTTGCTTTGAATAATTTTCTGGATCTTGTAAAGATGGTGATTGTTCGGTTAAATCAAAGGGTGTTTGATACTCTGCTCCTGCGTACATATCGTCTTCATCGTCTTCCTCTTCTCCTTCTTCTTCAAGTCCTTCTTCGGGGTCATCATCATTACCTAACACCGCATTGTATTTATTTCTTGTCTCCACTAAAGTTTCATTCACATAGTGAGTCCATTCAGGTAACATAATGGCATCTTCAATAATACTTGATTTGCTGTTGTGCAAATGTAAAGAAGTAAATTTAACAACTTCTTCAGCAATTAAAGTCAAATGGCCCATATACCCGAGTCTTAGGCCGGTTTGCTCTTCATAATCTAGACACTTGATATGACCATCGATGATTAATTTAGTGATGTTACCTCTACCAAATAAATCAACAGCCAAATATTTATTATATCCGATTTCCATTGAGGCATTCAAGATTTGTTGAACGATATCGAAGACAACATTGTGCAAGAAGTTATTCCAAGGGAACTTGAAAAACATGTTCAAGATTGTTATTATAACGTTGTTGTCATACAATGCAATCTTCAATTGATCACCAACCACTTGGTTTCTTCTCAACATCTGTTCCATTTCATCATACTCTAGCATTCCATGTTGGTCGATATCAAAGGAAACGTCACCTGTGTGGTCTTCATCTTCATCGTCATGGTTTAGTGTCAGCTCAGTATCATCACCAACCTCGGACGATTCATGTTGCAGTTGATCGGATTCGTCATAGTATTCTTGATGTTGGTGGTATTCATTTCTAGCAGGCAAAGCTGGCGAATTTTCATTAGAATCGTTATCATCATTTCTATAATCAGGGCCCAATTTCAAGTTTTCAACATCCCTCGAGATATCCACTTCATCTATAGAACCGTTGGAAATCGCATCAGAATCTCTCATTAACTGTTTTTGTCTTTGGATTAAGGTTTCACGAATCTCATCTCTTTCTTTAACGATTTCTTCACCTTTTTCATGATTTAGTAAAGCCATATTTGAACAATGGATTAATTCAGCAACCAATTCACAAATTTTGAATCTTTCAAAACCTAATGGTTCAATTTGACCAAATGGTGTTTCTAAAACTTTATCTGTTTTTCTTTCCAACATCTTTGTAAAATCAGGCATGGCTTCGGAGAAAACTTTGACCAAAGTACCTAGGTAAATAGGATCTCTTGGAGTTGGAGGGTGAGAATCAATAGTAATGTAAACAACAGGGACGGCATCATAATCAGAATTATTCTTTCTAATAATTTCAATAACAATACCAACACCATTTGACAAACCAGTTCCACCATAAAGCATCATTTTAACTAATTCTCTGATCATAGGCTCACTAACCAGTTGCCTACTTAATTCATTAGGTCCAATTGTAGTATTTTCAGCATTGTTCGCTGAAATTGTAATAAACGCTTTCAAGAAATCGCCAGCGGCACTTTGAACGGAAGAAGGAACTTCAGGGCCCAAGTAGGATATTAAAGCTGGGATTAAACCTTGGTCCTTCAAGACGTCAATGATACCAGTGCTTGCATCAGGCTTATCTGTCGAGATAACTTTTAGTAAAAAGTCCATTAATGGAGGTGTATCGATATGTCTCATAAATCTTTCAATTAAGCATGGTTCTTGTAAAATAAAATTTATCATTTCATCCATTTTGATCTCTAATAAATGTTCGTTAATTTTCATAAAATAAGTGGCCAAAAATATTGGTAATGGAGATGGCTTATCCAATATACTCCATAACTTTTCTATTAAATGTGTATTTTCCATAAAGGCATCAGTAAGAGACCAAACATCGACAGACAATATTTCAGCAGCAACTTGGGCTCTTCTTGAATGCTGTTGAATTAATGATTCTGCCTGCGTATCTTGGTTGTAGTCATCATCATCATCCATATTTATATCATCTCCAAATGATTCATCATCGTCATCATCTTCATCTTCGTCATCTTCGTCACGGTTCAATGCATCCAGTTGGTACGGATCCTTGGTTTCGGAGTCTAGATCTGATTCTGAGTCGGAATCGGTATCCGAGTCTGAATCAGTTGAGTTTGAGCCATCAGACACTGTCGCAAATGCATCTTTTACTGATGAACTGGTTTCATCTGTACCATTTATATTACTTGAATCTTGGGTTGTAATATCGGTAGATTGTTCAATATCAGTTACCAGTTGAGCTGGACGATCATGACCTTCACCATTTTCATAAACTGGTTGAGCATTATCATCATCATCATCTTTAAGCTCTTGCTGATATACATCTTCTTCTTCTTTCTGTTCTTCTCGTTCTTCTTTTTGTTGTTGTTGTTCTTCTTCTCCCTCTTCTTCTTTTTGTTGGGAGTGAGGCTCTGTGTCTCGTTGTTCTAATTCAAGGTCTGGGGATTTAGCTTCTAGAGCTTCTTGTTCCTCTAGATTGCTTTCATAAACATCGTCTTCGACAACATAGTCAACTAAAGCTTCAAGCACTTTGGGTTCTCTAAAATATTCAACTAGTTTTGAATTTGATGCCAATAATTCGGGGATTGTTTCTTGTTCATCCAAGAGTTCCTCTAAAGTGAATTCGGGTTTATCTAAAATCTTTGTGACCCTTGAAGCATAATTGCTGGTAAATTTCCAAAATCCTCCTGCCATTTTAAATGTAAATTATGTATTGAATGAGGTTTAAAAGTTAAGATATTTGATTAGTTCGTTATAGTAAACTATTTTATAAATTCAACTGAATGTATAGTGTATATGTAATATGATTATGTACAGAAGGTGTTCCTTTGTCAGAGCTTTTAATGCAAAATTAGTGAATGAAAAGGTAAAAGAATTTAACAAGGCTGTTGTATAATTTGGATCGTTAAAACAATGAATGCAAATGAAAAAATGATTAAGAATATAAACAGGAAAGGGAAAGAAAATGTCAACTGAAGAAGTTTGTAATCAATTGAATAGCTCACTTGGGTTAGATCACCAGGATTGGAAAATTCTTTGATTTGAAGAAGGGAAAAAGACAATTGTTGGTAAAAAAGAAGACTATAGAAATCAATAGCTTCTTGTAAAATATCTTAGATGTGGTGTGCTTTTTCTTTTTTCTCTCTTTTCTAAAAACTATTGAAAGGTCAATTTTAAGGAGTAAAACAACTGAATACAAGCCTGTGATATGTATGACTATATTTAAACACCTTTTAAACTCCAAATAGTTACAGTAATAACAGGAAAACAAGAAATCTTTATGTAGACTTGATGTGATTCTTTCTTGAATTTCGGACAACTAATGAAAACAGAAAATAATTTAGTTAATCAGTTAGCTATTGCTGTTTGTTGGTATTTGCTATACTGTTGTTGTCGGTATATATATATATATATATATAAAGGCAACTTGATGGATCCTTAGTAAAGGCTGAAGTAAGGTGGAAAAGAGAACAACTAAATGAAATGCAAAGTGATGGTTTGTGGTTGTAAGTATAGATTTGTAAGGTAATTTGAACATAAACATATTACGATTTATCATTGTTGAAGGTTTCGAAGGATTTTGACTCTTTGTTTGTTTGCAAGCGAATTGGATTCGGTGATGGACGACAATCAAATGGAGGGAAACAGAGAGGGAGGCATTTTGCCCGGCGCGCGAGGTGATTCGATTAGTAGGAGGGGAGAGGGAGATTGGCAGAACAGGAAAGACCGGGGGGAGAGAACAGACCGGTGCAGACATTGTGGCGCGGGTGTGTTCTTGGGGGTTAATATATAAGATACGTATGTTACTACGGAGAGATCATTGCAAGGTGTTGTTTATGTATATACATATATATATATATGTATGATGAAAGTGAATTATAGACAATTCTTTTATAAATTGGCAATTTGGTGTTGCTAAGTAAGTACCCCCTCAAAACAACCACTGGAATGTCCACTTGCAAGCAACTCTTTCCCCCCCCCCCCAATCGAAAGAAAAGCATTCAAGGCTGTGTGCAGAAGAGAAGAAAGAGCGGGTGAGAGATAGAATACGACAGGACACCTGTTGTGGGAGAAATGTCATGATGAGCATTGCTTGATCTAGAATGCCATGGAGTGCAGCACCGTCCAAATTGATCCTTTGTTCGACTGATCGATCTGTATTTTCACACTGGTGGTGAAAATATACGGATCACGGTTTGTGTCCCACTGGGGAGTTGTAATTTGTCATATTCGAAATCATTTCAAAATACTAATACAGATATAGTTTTCATAGCTAATTATCAGAAACATCTTTTTTTTTGCTCAAGTACTTGATTTGAAATGTTCAATCCAGTCAACGTATCTATCGACTAACGCCACAATACCGTGTCTATCTTCCTCGTGTTCAAACAAAATCTCCAATTTACTTTTTAATAAAACAGATCCCGAATCATCTTGTTCAATAAGAAGTTTAAGAACTTCTAGCACCAACATAGAGAACTCACCGTAATAGCGATAATTCCAACTAATCAACTTTGAAGTTAGTTTGAGAATGTAATCGTCTGAAATCATATAGTATTTAAACTGTTGTTCATTTTTCACCATATTCAATTTCATGAATTCAACCTTATTCGAACGGTAAAAAACGTAATAATTCAACAATGTGTGGCATGCGAAAATACTGAAACGGTTATCAATGCATGTTCTAAAAGGTATTAAACCACTTTCAAATCTATGAACTTTGAAACATTCACCACCAATTAATTCCCATTCTAATGCAATATGTTGAATTGAATCTAGATCATTGTTTGATTTCTCATTTTCCCAAATTAATACCGATTTTAGATTTTCATAAAATATCAAAAATAATGAATCTAGCCAACGTTCACTTAGTCTCTTGGATTTGAATTTCTTGGAAACAGCAGATGATGAAACAGATGCACTTCTAGAACCCACAGATGTGGATCTTCCCCGGCCGGATTCACCATTAGTGTTGACAGTCAATTGATTGTTGTTATTACTTTGATTATGATGGTGATCATCACAAATGGTGGCAGAAGACGAAGAAGCGGTTTCGTAGTATTCATCTTCCATAACGAAAACTTTGGATCTCAACTTCAATAAATCTCTCCAGCCCAAATGTCTCACCATAATTGCTAGTAACTCGTAAGCTTCTTTGAAAGTACTTTGTAGTTTTGTTTGTTCATAAACAGTAAGATGCAACGGATCGATAGACTCAATATGTGAAGATGGTGAAAATTCCATAATGCCACCAACTCCTGATATGCATCCAAATGCTTCGCAATCATTCCACACTTTAGCAAGCTTACCTTCTGTTGGAAAAGGAAACTTAAAGCTTTTTGGCTTCAAGGCTCTGAAAACATCCTTCCTTTTATTAGAATACATTGGAGCCGAGTTTAAGGCTAATAAAGCACTATGGAAATCTTTGTTCAAAATATGGACCTTAATTAGAACCTTCCAAGCTTCAAACTCGGTAGGCAAGCATTCAACACATCTAATAGCTGACTTCAAAGCTAAGTCTGCTCTATTCTGAGAAATTAAAAAGTTACATTGTTCAATTAGCATTAACCCATCCCTGGGATGTAATTTGATCGATTCATGCATCAATCTAATAGCTTTGGCTTGATCACCTTTCAAAAACAATATCTTAGCTTTCAATATACTGCAGTTTAATCCATTATGCTCAGCTTCCAGAGCTTCTATCTCCGATAAAGTAAACCCAGATAATTCAGTTGCTGAAGTGATCTTTAACAATGCTTCTATTAAGTGGTTGTTCATGATAGTAGCTTGATTAACTAAATCTGACGAACCACATCGCACCCCCTTAGGTATCATTTTAACCAATAACTGAATTGCTTCCTTTGCTTCTTTAATGCTTTGAATAGGATTAAACTTGCACATTCCGGGTAGTTGTCTTTCAACGTCATCGGAAAATAAAACCGATCTAATCAACGATGAGGCATAAACTTCGTTCCAAATGGAAGATTTTTCATCAATTTCATAATACGTTTTGGGCTTCTGTTGTGGCTGTATTTGTGGAATGAATCTGTTTACTGGGGATATACCTGCAGTCATTCTAAGATCACCTTTTGTGAAACAATTATAAGTACAGTATGTGGCAGTTGGCGGATGCGTTGAAGATTGTTTGGATTTATCCTTCAATTGGATCGTTTGCATGTACGTGAAAGGTTGAGCAATCGAAGATGTGTCTAAACCTAACACATAATGGTATTCGCCAATTGTTTTCGAGGAAGTTGAATCATATTTGGAAAAATGCACTAGATCTGGAGGTCCAAGTTCTTTTAAATCAGGTAACGTATTCAGTCTAAATTGAAGTGATTCGTTCTCAGCCTCTTCTATAATTGCTGGGGCTATTATATTTGGGACTTTTTTTTGTTTCGGTCCTACCAGTGAAGAGGGAACCGAGAAGTTGAATGAGGTTGATGTTGATGTTCTTCGGCTACTGTTGTCGAAACTCATTGTAGAACAGGGGGTAAGTAATGTTACTTCAAGAACGGTTTAACGTTTCCAGAAATTGGATTTTTCCTTATTAAATAATGCAATTGAGTACTTTTCTTTCTTAATTCATTTAAGAGACAGTATTTATTACGAAGATTCTTTGAAACATTATAAGGGGGTACACGAATCAACCATAAGACCTAAGCAGTTAAACACACACCTATGGTCTGTGGTGCATAAGTGTAAACAAGGAATGAGGCAAAGCTGCGTCGTCGACGCAAGTCCGGGTAAAACAAGATTCTAAATTTTGGGTCGAATTCTTGTTTTCGCTGGCCCACGACAATCTTCAAATTTTTCATATTTTCCAGCCAATGTTTTGTTAGGGAGGGTTTAGTAGTTCCTGAGACAAGGAGATCTGGTAGGTAGACAGATAGACGGCAGTTAAGTGTGGTGTTGATTCACTGTTACTTTGTCAACCAGCTATATCGAGCATATATCAACCTCTTTTGGAAAATATTGTACCGTCCCTAATACTATACTATTATTCTTCAAATCGTATCCTCATGTCTTTGAAACTGCTTAATAGACTAGCCTCCGCTAGCAGTTGTAGTTATAGACGTCTCTTCTCAACATCCTCAATAATACAACAGTCAACTCCATCAAAAGAATCTCTATCACAAGGATTGGATCCTAAGAGACTAGAGCATATGCAATATTTATTACAATTTTACGAACCAAAAGTTGTTGAATCCATTTTAAAAGCCGAATCCCATATTGACCCCGAACATTTCAAAAACAGAAAGTTCAACCCGATCCAATTTGCTCCAGCTTATTTAGATGATTTAACCAAATTAGACCCATACTTAGACCACTTACCAAACCAACAGGAATCATATTTATCCATGACACAACCAAACCCGGAAGATATTCCAGAAGGTCAAAATCTAGAAATTGAAGATGATAAAGCAGAAGGTAACCGCTCTGAATTGAGGGAATTGGCTGAGAAGTTATCATTGGCTACAGGTTTCGATCCATCATACATCTCTAAATTATCCGTCAAAACATTGGTTCTAAAGACCGTTAGAAATCAAACATCAAAGGGTAAAATTAATTCTTTCTATGCTTTAGTTTGTGCTGGTGACAGAAACGGTATGTTAGGTATTGGTGAAGGTAAAGATCCAGAAGAACCAGCCAATGCTGTTTTGAAAGCTCATTGGCAAGCTGTTAAGAACTTGACTAAAGTTCCAAGATTAGAAAACAGAACTATCTACGGTAACATCGAAAACAAGTACATTTCCTCGGTTGTTAACTTGAAGTCTGCACCACCTGGTTCTGGCTTAAGATGTAATCCAATGATTTTCGAATTGGCTCAATGTGCGGGTATCAAAGATTTGAGTGCCAAAGTTTACAGATCAAGAAATAGAATGAACGTTGTTAAGTGTACTATGCAAGCATTGACCAAACAAAAGACGATTGATGAAATAGCTTTGGAAAGAGGTAAGAAGGTTGTTGATTTGAGAAAGATTTATTACTCTGTGTAGAGGTAGAATCTTTATATTGAGATTCTTGTAAAAATTCGTTACTGTATATATTAACACTTTAAATTATTGTTGGTTTGCTTATTAGCTGTAAAAAGAAATAATTAATTAAAAGACCTATGTATATAGTGAAGTGAGAGCACATGCTGCGCGGAATAGTGTTTACTTTTGATAAAGCCATTATTTACTCTTTCAACAACAAAAGTATATAGTGCGTTCAACAGAAGGGAGCCCACAGTAAAGAAAGGTAAGAAAAACAAAACAAAAACAATCGTTAAAGCAATAAAAAAAATCATTTATAGAAATGCTATTTGTCATATTTATAAGTCAGGACAAATTCAAAAGAGAAAAGGACTTTAGCTATGAGTAGCAGTAGAATAGAAGGCTCCTTTATAAAGAGAGAGAAAAATGTTCAATCAAGTCTTTGTCTTCTTTTGGGTAGCTTCAGCAACTAATTCTTCGAATATCATAGCTTCTTCAGCTTCCCATTTGGATCTCTTTGCAGCTTTGAAAATTTCACCAATGATAATTAAAGCCTCAGCTCTTTCAATTCTCTTTTCTAGATCGACTTTATCATCATATAAAACCAAATCAACAACGTCTCTAACAGTTGATGAAATTTCCAGGTGAGAACCTTTCCAAGCAGCAGCAATAATCTTGCCCATCAAAAGCTTCTCCATCTGGGCAAGATCTTCATCTGTTGGTATTGGTTCTTCTTTCTTCTTGGGGTCCTTAGGGTCCTTAGGGTCTTTAGAATCAGTCTCTGGTGCAGTAGTTTCTTCCGTCTTAGAATCAGGAGGCATTGTAGTTGTCCCTGTGGATTGTTCTTCAGTGGAAGGCTTCTTAATCTTGTCTTCGCCTTCAGTTTCGCCCTCAGCTCCTCCTTCTTGCTCCTTCAAGAATTGTTCTCTTCTTTCACTCATCTTCGATAGTTCTTGCATGGTACTTTGAGCATCTAAAGCACTGCTAATAGTTTTAAATGTATCCTTTATTATACCAGTCTTTTCCTTGAATGACCCCAGCCAACTTCCCAAACCTAAAAACGTTCTGTGTGACTTTAAGAAGATATTGGATTTGTTAATGTAGATTCTTCCGATGGCATGAAGGATTTCCAAACCAAAAGATTCCATTTTCATGTTTTCGGCTTCCAATCTAAACTTAGCTTTGAAAGATTCCACGACATCATCAGCTTTATCCGTTTCCGTATATAATGATAGTTTGGATACCAATGTCTCTGCCAAGTTCTTCTTCATTTCTTCTTTCTTTAATCTAGCTTCTTCTTCAAATTTGTCCAGTTCATCTTTCTTTAATTTTTCTTTCTGTTTCTCAATCATTTTCAATTTTTCTTCCTCTGACAGATTGGCAAACTCGCCGTTTTCTAGTGATAATGTACCTAGCGGTGTTGGGTTTGCGTCATAATATTCATTTGCTTTCTCTTTTAGTTCTTCATCAGCTTCAATTTCATACTGCTTGGATAAGTTCTTCAATAATGTAAGCTCACCAATATAATCTAAAAATGCTTCGCCACCAAAAATAGAATCAAAAAACTGTTCAGGGTCAGCCATTTCTGGCTTAACTTCTTTCAAACCATGTATATCATATTTAGAACGGAGGGCTTTGTCGGATAGAATTTGATAAGCCTCTGAAATCTTTTTAAACACTTCTGCTGCTTCTTCGTCACCTTGGTTCTTATCTGGGTGATACCTTATGGCCAATTTACGGTATGACTTTTTGATTTCTAAATCAGTGGCAGTTGTGCTGACACCAAGAAGGTCGTAATACGTTGTATCTGCAACCATTTTTTATGTTTGTTTATTGATATTAGGTGGTTGGTTGTTTTGAGTATTTCAATTTGAATAAAATAAAAAAAGTATTGGGACCAATTTGATTTGTTAAAGCTGATTTTAATTATGGCAAAAAGATAAGAGTGTTAAATCTTTCTACGTCATCTGTTACCCAGATCCATACAGATATATTTTTTGCAGCAATGAGTAGTATAGTCAGTGGATCGCCTTAAAAGATTTCCGGTTTCAACAGTCATTTTGTAGAATATTAGCGCTAGAGCGGTAACTACGGTGGCTGAACTTGAATTTTTAGTCACCGCCTTCGAATAATAGTCAAATCTGGAAATTCTCAGGCCCTACGCCAATTATAGGATTTGACTATTATTTGAAGGCGGTGACTAAAAATTCAAGTTCAGCCACCGTAGTTACCGCTCTAGCGCTAATATTCTACAAAATGACTGTTGAAACCGGAAATCTTTTAAGGCGATCCACTGACTATACATCACATCAACCAGCTTTTCTAAATATTTGCGAACCGATTTGTTCTTTTCAAGGCTGTGTTCTTTTCTGTCTGTTAAGCTGACAGACAGAACATCCTACGGGAAGTGATCACAGGTCAACTATGTGATAGTTTGAACGGCTATATTCTAAGAGTTTGAGTTATTTAAGAAGTGTTACGTAAGTTTTAGGTATAGCATAGCTTATAATCCAGCACGTCTATGTTTTTGAGCCTTGGAACATAGCTCACCACTTTTAATATCGTGAGCAACCAAAGTATCAGCTTCAACTCTTTTTGGAATGTATTCTAGACACTTGTTAACAACCTCTGAGTTTTCCGAAGACATCTTAACAATCCCATTGTCATCGCCCATAATATAATCGCCAGGATTGATGGTTTCTTCGTATGGTTCAGGATATTTATCAATCTTGACAGTGATGGGAACATTGATTCCAATCATTTTAACTACTGGGGCATGAGCAGTGGATCCCAGCCCATAACTGAAGACGTCTCTTTGAAGGTCTTGGTGTTCATTTAAATCTCTAATACGACCGAAAACAACAGTTCCGTTACTCTTTAGATGATTTGCTCTAGTGGACATTAATCCTCCATATAATGCATTGTTAATTTTAACGTACGGAGCTTCTAATTTTTGTAGATTTGGAGTTAATCCAATCACTAAGACGGAATCTTCAGGTAACTTATCAATATATCCACCTTTAACCTCTTCAACATCAGCATAATTAGGATCATCTCTGGCAGCAAATAAGACAGTATATGCTTGTCCGACCATAGTTTTCCTATTGCTTGAATAACGTGTAAGGTTTGGAATATATCCACCATTTGAAAGACCAAATTTCAATAACGCATCTGATAAATCACAGGTTGAGTAAGAAGATAAAGCTTTGATAACTTCTTTGACTGGAAGAGACATAATGTTCACTTTGGTCGAAGTTGCAAAGTGAGATTAAGTATTGTGTGCTTGATATGTATGATCAACTAGCTTACAATTCATAAAACTTGTAAATGTTATTATGTTATCATTCTGTTGAATGTGTTAAAGAATTAAAGTGACAGCAGTTATCGTAGATTAATTGGCGGATTCCCCAGGTTTCTTACAATTTTGTTAATTTGAAAGGCTAAATGGATAAGGTCAACTGTGGCGCGTGAGGCTTTCGGGCGATTGGAAGGGTAACATTATATATGTGGCTAGTATTTAGCGTGGCTAATGAGTGATTATTGAATAGTCGATTTGGTATTGGGTATTGGGTATTGGAGATTGGAAATTGGAGGCTCGGGTTCTGTTTATCGGAAACGATACGCATTTTAACTGCATGAATCTTTGTGTACCAAGATATGTATATAGAACTTGTTAATGGGATGATAAGACTAAAGACATGTATAAAAGGAATATAAATTATAAGGTAGGAGGGAAAGGTGAAAATTTGGAAACTGTTCTAGCTTCTGAGATTTTTAATAATTCCATATTGATTGTTAATTTCATACCACAGCTGTCTGTCTGAAAGACAGCTTCCAATCAATATCATCGGCTTATGGTTATAGATTCATTGAATTGCTAATCAAAGAATGTATATATCTTCCAAATTAATGATTTTTTTGTGGAATCCTTGTACTACTACAGTTGAAGCATCAAACCATACGGAGATAAATACGAAGACTCAATAGCTTCGTGCCGAGGCCAAGGCTTTTGGAGCTTTTAACCGAAAATGGCGAGATCTTCGCCCAATAATTGTTCTATCACCGAGGAGCGGGCTTTTTTTTTCGGTTTTGTTGAGTCATTAACTTTCAAATCCAGCATGTTGATCTATTAACTTTCAAATCCAGCATTATTTCCAGATCGGCTTTGATACTTTTATATAAACGAGGCGCAAGTTAACACTTAAATATAGATAGCTATTTGCAAGTTCTTTTAATTCAAACATATTGCTATGCCACTCAGCGAAGATCAACTTGTCCACTTAAACATCCAACAATGACTACAGAAAAGCCAACTAAAGAAATTGATCAGGAGAAGGGATGCCAAGATGATTTGCAAATAACCAGGAGATTCTTGACATTTCTATTGGACAAGAAAGTTCCTCCAATTCCATCAGAAGATGAAAGAAAACCACTACCTATATCAAATGCTTCATTTATCAGTAAACTATTTTTTTGGTGGATGGGTCCTTTGCTGTTAACAGGATACAAAAGAAAACTACATGAGAACGATTTTTGGAAGATTGAAGGTGAAGATTCAGTTGAAGTTTTAACCGCCAAGTTTGAAAAAGCCTTTAAAAAAAGATTACTGCTAGCAAAGAAACAATATAATCAAGATGACCAGTCTTCAGAAGTAGAACCAAGCCCATCAGATTCTAGTGAAACAAGGAACGTCGAATCTTTCGAACCACCGAAGTATATTCTTATAATGTCATTGGTGGAAGCATTTGGCCGAAGTTACTTTTGGACTTGTTGTATACGATTGTTTTCTGATTTATTGTCATGTTTCACGCCATTATTAGTTAAAGAATTGATTAAAATTAGCGAAAGGGATGCAGCAGGATTACCTTTTTCCAAGGGTTCTGGTGTTGGATATTCGATTGGTGTTACAATTTTCGTTTTCATAAGAGGTTTAGCAATGGCCCACTATTTTAATCAGGGTCAAATTATCGGAATCAAAATGAAAGCAGTGCTCACAAAAGTTGTCTACGATAAGTCTTTCAAATTGACTGCTGAAGATAGACAGTCAAAGTTCCCAGGGTCTAAGATTATCTCAATTATGACTCAAGACTTAGCTAGAGCTGAACTTTCCCTTACATTTTTGGGAAACTTGCTTGTTTTTCCAATTGATATTGTTGTTGCAATTATTTTATTATGTATAAATATTGGTGCTACAGGTTTGATTGGTATTCTTGTATTTGCCTTCGGATTATTTCTTATCGTTTATTTCTCTAAGAAACTCATGAGATATAGAAAAGAAGCTTCAAAATTTACGGATTTGAGAATTAAAACAACTAAGGAAGTGTTAAACAATTTCAAAATGGTTAAATTTCATTCGTGGGAAAATTCATACTTGAGAAAAATTAAAGGATATAGGTATAAAGAAATGGACCAGATTAGAATTATGGAATGGATTCGTGGTATAGTGATGGCTTTATCGCTCAATCTACCTGCTGTTTCAGCAATGATCACGTTCGTCTGCATGTATAATATTGATGGTATGAAAAGTGTTGCTGATATCTTCACTGGTATCTCTTACTTTGGTATTCTATCAAGTTTAGCTTTATTGATTCCAATGTCATTAAGTACATGTGTCGATGCATATATTGGTCTCACCAGAGTTAGAGATATGCTTGTCTGTGATAATGAGGAATTGGTTGAATTCTCAAATGATGATTCAAAGAATAATATTGCCATCAGTATTACTAATGGTGAATTTCAATGGAAGGAAACTGATACCAACAAATCAGAAGAAGATAAACTGGAAAGAACCTTGCAGAATAGAACTTTTACTGGTTTAAATAATATTAACATTTCCATTCAAAAAGGTGAGTTTATCGCTATTACTGGCGCAATTGGCTCCGGTAAATCTTCACTCTTGAGCGCAATTTCGAAGGGAATGAAGATGACTTCAGGGTCTTTAGATGTGAATGGCTCTTTATTGCTCTGTGGCCAGCCATGGATCCAAAATGGAACAGTAAGGGAGAATATCATTTTTGGTAACTCCTTCAATCACGAAAAATTCCAAAAAGTTGTCGAAGCTTGTTCGTTGTCTAGTGATTTTGATCAATTACCTGATGGTGAGTTTACTTATGTCGGTGAAAGAGGTATCACCCTTTCTGGTGGTCAAAAGGCCAGAATCAATCTAGCTAGGTCAGTTTATTCAAAAACCGATATTTTGTTACTGGATGATGTCTTGAGCGCTGTGGATGCCAAAGTGGGTAATCATATTATGAACGACTGTATTTTAGGTTTATTGAGTGGTAAAACCAGAGTCTTGGCTACACATCAATTGTCATTGATTGGTGCTGCTGATAGAGTTATATTTATGAATATGGATGGCACTATCGATATTGGTTCAATTGAATACTTGAAAGAATCAAATTCGGATTTCGAAAGATTAATGATGTTTAATAATGAAGTTGAATCAAATGATTCTGTCGAAGAAGATGAGTTGCCTGTGCAGGGAGAAAAACGATTGGAAGTGAAAACAAAAACATTACATACTGATCATGATACTCAAACTGAAACCATTTTGAATGATGCTATAGATTCGAAAGTTTATATCAAATACTTACAACTTGCCAGTGGTATTTTTGGGGTTTTTGGTATTCCCTTATTCTTACTACTATCGATTCTCAGTGTTTTTGCATCTTTATTCACAAATGTCTGGTTAGCATACTGGACGAATCTATCTTTTGGAATATCAAATTCTGGCTATCAAGGCATATATGCCTTGATCACTTGTATGGCTTTAATTATTTCAATGATGTCATTTGTGTTGGACTCATATATGACCAACACTGCTGCAAAACGTCTGCATATGAAATCGCTAGATAAGATTATTTTAGCCCCGATGTCATTCATGGATACTACACCAATGGGTAGAATTCTCAATCGGTTCACTAAAGACACAGACGTCGCTGATAATCAACTAGGATCTGAAACAAGAATGCTTATTTACGTTACTTTCACCATTACTGGTGTTTTGATTCTTTGTATTTGCTACATTCCATATTTTGCCATTGTTATTCCGCTATTATTTTTCATGTATTTCGGTCTGTCAAGTTTCTATGTAGCTAGTTCTAGAGATATCAATAGACTAGATGCTGCGAAAAGATCGATGGTTTTTAATAACCTTAATGAGTCACTTGATGGCATGCAAACAATCAAAGCTTATGGCTCAAGTTCAGTTGAAAGATTCAAGTCTAAAAATTGTACATTGATCGATAAAATGAATGAAATATCAATCATCACAGCATGTAATCAACGTTGGTTGGCGGTTTACTTGACTTTTGTTGCCACAACATTCTGCCTAATTATTTCTCTGTTTTGTGTCTTCAATATTTTCCATATCAGTCCTTCTGACACAGGTGTTATTTTAACTTATGCTCTTCAAATTTCCAATTACTTATCATTTGCCGTTAGATCGTTAACAGTTGTTGAAGGTAGAATGTCATCAGTGGAAAGATTGGTTGAGTATGCCTATGAATTACCAAGTGAGAAACAGGGAGGTGAACTTGCCCCCGATGATTGGCCAAATAAAGGTCATGTTACTTTTAATGACGTTTCGATGAGATACAGACCTGAGCTTCCTTTAGTTTTGAAGAATTGTAACCTAAATGTCAAAGGTTCCTCAAGATTAGGTGTTTGTGGAAGAACCGGGGCTGGAAAGTCAACTATATTATCCACATTATACAGAATAACTGAACTTGAATCTGGTTCAGTTGTTATCGATGGCATTGATATCTCTTCCTTGAAACTAGAATCATTGAGATCTCGACTTTCTATCATTCCTCAAGACCCCCTTCTATTTGATGGTACAATCAGAGAAAATTTGGACCCTTTCAATGAAAGAACCGATGAAGAACTCTGGGACGCTATGAGAAGATGCGGTTTGATTGATGGTGATGTTTTGGAAAAAGTTATTCAGCAGAAGTTTGATTTGACCAATGAGACTAATGATGATGCACATAAATTCCATTTAGATCAATTTGTACATGACGTTGGTTCCAATTTTTCCTTGGGTGAAAGACAGTTATTAGCATTGGCAAGGGCATTGGTGAGAAGGTCCAAGATTTTGATTTTGGATGAAGCTACTTCCAGCGTTGATTACGAAACTGATTATAAAACCCAAGAGACCCTTCAAAATGAGTTCTCTGATTGTACTATCTTATGTATTGCACATAGACTGAAAACAATCATTAATTATGATAAGATTTTGGTTTTGGAAAGCGGTGAAGTGAATCAATTTGGTGATCCTCGGGAATTGTTTGAAAAGGATGGTATATTCAGGGAGATGTGTATCAATTCTGGTATACAGAAGAGTGATTTTTATGTGAAAAAGGCGAACTAATACTCTAATACTTTCCTCACTCTCTCCTTTAATTTTCATTAATCTTACGCTTTACATAGCTATATAATATGTACGAAATACTTATTCTTATTCTTACTAATAATTTACATTCATTTTAAACTTAGAACGTGATCCAACAGCCGCACACTGCCATTTTGACAGCTACCCCAAGCAGGATAAAACTATAATGTGATTACACATATCTATAATCTACAATATCACTCGATGCAGAAGGTCCACACGTTAACCACAATACAAGGGTCTTTTTAACGTCAGCAAATATAAAGGTAAATACAATTGTGATTTGGCATCAACAGAGAAATGTAAATATTTAGAATAGGTTAATGTCTCTTCATTGCTGCACCCCGAGATTTGGTGTCTGGCACGTATTTCCAAATTAGGAAACTGTGAACACCTAACTTTAAGGCTGCGCAAATTACGACGAACTACTAAGACCCCAAAAACTTAACCACTGTGATGTATATCCGGGCTGTTTACCCCTACTCTGTCTTTGTCCACAACTTTACCTAATACAGTATTAATCTAGCTAATTCTGAAACTATCCGAAACGATACAGTTTGCAAACGATCAAATATTAACATTTCGTCTTTACCTCCAACCTTTGAATGTGAATGTTACAAAATTGATTTTACTTTTGACGTGTCTTTTCTTTTTTTAGCCACCGTTGAGACGATGTGCGGCTCGAGGATCTATTTCTTGGAAGACACTTCCAGGCATTTGGTTCTGGATTAGACGCATCTTTCACATCTCGAATCTTTGTATGAATTTGAAATGAAGTCTCGACTTCTCTTGCTCGTATATACTCTAATGAATAGCTCAGACGCTTATACATGCGGGCGCAAATGTGTGTGTCACCCTTGAATATATTATTTTGTGACGTCTGCGAGTTGTAACTTCAAGATAAAATGAGTCAAAGCATATCCAACTGTTTGTAGTCTGAGTTTCAGTTGTACCAATGTTTTTTTTGAAAGTTGCCAACCTTTTCACGGTATTCTCCGTCGGGCCGACTTCCAATTGCGTGGCATATATATGTGGTACTAGAAATAATTGGTGTTACTCGCACACGATGCCCAGCTACACACGAGACATCTACACTCATTATATAGTATAACACCAAGGACTTCATGAGAGCCTTGGATTCCTACCTATACCTTGGTACTATCTAACTCAGTAAAAATCGTTTGATTTTTGTAACACTCTCAACGGAGTGTTCACCCTTAACCAAATCCTTTGAACGATGACGAAATATCTTCTAGAAACCATCACATGTTATTGCAAATATTGTTTATGAATTGTCAGTTGTAAACACCGGCCTAGACCTACCACAATAAGCTGTTTACTTAAAACATATCCAAATTTTCATACGATCCCTTAGTATAAGACCTTCACCAAAGCTCCCGGGGCTACTAAAGGCTTGTGAGTTGGTGGAATATCCTTCCCAAACAGGCAACTCTGGACCATAATGAACAAGAGTAACCGATGGCTTCAGGCTGTGCAACCAGAAAAAAAATTCTCTGCCCCAGAGTACTTCTTTTGAAAGGAGCCCCTTTTTGAAGAACCTGTATAAATATAACTCAGTTTGTCTCCTTGGTATAACGTTTTTCTAGATCATAAAATGGTTTATACTTAAGTCCATATCAATAAGATAATCAATTTTATTCTTAGAAACTAACTACTGCACAGATACAAAAGATATGTCTACTATTTCAAACGTTTTAGCAACTATAGGTACTGTCCTATGGTGCATACAAATGATTCCACAAATCATCCACAATTATAGAAATAAAGACACCACTGGGTTGAGTGAAGTAATGGTGTTCTTATGGTGTTTATGTGCTCCATTCTTTGCCGTTTATTTTGTCGGTGTTGAATCTTCCATTCCAATTCAAATACAACCACATTTATTTGGTTTCTTCTGCTGGATCGTTTACTTACAAGTGATGTACTACCCACCTGTTCAAAGACCAAAGAAGCAAATCATTATCAGAGGTCTTGCTTTCATCGTGTTCCAAGTTGCTCTTGAACTATCATGTATCATTCCGTTGAGAAAACTATACAGAGATGGTACTGAATGGCCATTATTGATCTTTGGTATCTTAGCTTCAATTTTCTTGGCTGTAGGTTTAATCCCACCGTACTTTGAACTAGCTAAAAGACAAGGTAGAGTTGTCGGTATCAACTTTGTTTTCTTGATGACTGATCTAGGAGGTGCTATATTCTCATTGGCTTCTTTAGCTGTGGATACTGCTGATATGGACATTATGGGTTGTGTCTTGTACGCTATCTGTGCTACTTTAGAGATTGGTATTATGTCCAGTCATTTCATCTGGTGTTTAAGATTCAAATGGTTCGGTAAATCATCTGATGAAACGAAAGATTTAGAAGCTCAATCTTCCAACAGTTATGGATCTGAGTCTTCTTTAGATCCTGAAGTCACTAAAGTTGAAGGAGAAGAAATTCTTGAGAAGAAAAACGATGATGTTGTTATGACTGAAACTGAGAAAGCCAGACCTGCTGATTCAGTCAACGATGAGCTACTAGAGGCCACAACCACTTTGGTTTAGTGTGAAATGATACCCTTAATATAATACTTTAATTAGCTTCATATTTGTATATTAGTTTTTTCTTTTGTCACTTTCTTCTTCTTATTTATATTGTCATTATACATGACTACGTTTTTAATAATACTTTTAATAATACAGTTAAGAATCCCTACTAGAAAAAATAAAATGGGCATTGCAATAATTAAACAAGTTTATTTTGTAATATCGTTTTGAAATGTGATGATGTAAATCGGGTAGACAAGAAAAAAGAATAAATATAGTAAGTAATAAATAAATGTAATAAACAGAGACTAGGAACATAAAGAAAAAAAGCATGATAAATAAATAAGTAAATTGATAGAGTATCTTATAATGGAGAATTATGACCATAAATCTAAAAGGTAACTAATAATGCAATTGATAAGAACTCAGATCATGAGCCATTGGATATGATGCAATAAACTTGCAAGGATCTGGCTATCAATTAGCAAGCATCAGCTTGCTGGGAAATGTAATCAACTGCTTGACCAACAGTTTTCAATGAGTCAGCATCAGCATCAGGTATTATGATTGAGAATTCATATTCGATTTCCATGATAACTTCAACGGTATCAAAAGAATCCAAGCCCAAATCCTTGGTGAATGAAGAAGCCAAACTGATTTCTGTACCTGGCTTAACCTTGTTGTAAGATTCAAGCAATTCGATGATTCTTTCTGTTATAATTTCTTTGGTTAATGGTGGGGCATGACTGTATGATCTTGTGAATGAGGAAGAAGAGTTGAGCTCTAGGCTGTTAAATTTGGATTTCTGATAACTAGCAACGTTCAATTGATGGATTGAACCTCTATTAGCAGCTAAAATTATTCCTCTTCTAGCAATTGTGGAAGGGAAGCACCTCTTTGATAAGGCAAGCCCTTGTCTTGATGATTTTGAAGCAAGTGATCTTAACATCGGAAGCGATAAAGCTGAGTATGAATCTGGTGAAAGGTCCCGTCAAATGGGGTGAATATTATCAAGGTAAAAGCTGTGTGGTGTTTGAATTGTTCAACACAGTCCACTGGAAAGCTATGAAGATATCAGGTAAGAAGAGGTAGAAGAATCTTTCTCCATGCTGGTAATGGAAGCGTAAAAGAGGGGAATTAGTTTAATTTGCAGGGTAATTTCAGTAGTGCACAAACAAAGAAGTGGAAAAGCCAAAGAAAGAGAAACAGGGCGGGTAACACATCACGTGATTTAACATCACATGAGCTATAAGTTGATGACATAATCGCAAGCTCGTCGAATTTTTTCATTTTGAGTTCAACCAAAGCGCCTAATAAACTTTTAAGGTGTATATACAATGTGATGTACAGTGTCCATATAAGAAAACATGAAAGGGTTTGTTTTCATTAAGCAACTGTAACTTTACCCTTGGTTCACCACGAATACCAACTATATCCACCATGTTTAGAAGTTTTTTAACTAGATCTTCGAATCTGATATCGAGCTCATTCAAATCTTCCACCTCAAATCTAATAAACTCAAGACTATCATTATCAAAGTCTTTCATCAACATACAGTCACAGCAATATCAACAACCAACGAAATTCATCAAGCCTTTACAGTCGTCGATTTTCCAATTGAACCAACAAAGAAATGCTACTTTGAATCAAACTAAAAGAGGCAGAGGTTATATCACCAAGAAAGTCAGACCATCCAACTCACCACATTTAGGGAACTGTCCGTTCAAGAAAGGCGTTATTGTCAGAGTTATGATCTTGAAGCCAAAGAAACCAAATTCCGCTCAAAGAAAAGCTGCTAGAGTTAGATTAAGTAATGGTGAAGTTGTCTCCGCTTACATCCCAGGTATTGGTCACAATGCCCAAGAACATTCGGTTGTCTTTGTTAGAGGGGGTAGATCGCAAGATTTACCTGGTGTGAACTACCATTTAGTTAGAGGTGTCATGGATTTAGCTGGTGTTGCTAACAGAAAGACTTCAAGATCTAAATATGGTGTCAAGAAGCCAGCTAAGAAGGAAGCTTAGTAATACATATATTGTTTTGGTACTTGTATATATAAACTAACTATCACGTTTTCCACAAAAACCTTATATTGAGGCAGTAAAAAGAAGCAACAATTCTCTAAAAATACAAACTGATATTATATGCGTCAATAGTATACTTTCTATATATTTATGCAAAATGTATGCAACATTGTAAAGTTATTTCTGAACCTCACTTTGCAACTCCTTCAAACCAATATCGTACAGTTCTTTATCAGAGTCAGTCAATTCTAGTGCCCATTCTATCTCACCACCCTTGACGGTTTCACTACATTCTTTAACAAACTTAATCTCATTTATACTCTTTCCGTTTCTGTGGATCACACCACCGGAATAAACCAACTTCTTGAACCACTTGAACTCGCCATCACCATAAGTAAACGTCAAAGCCTTACCGTATTTGTTAGCCCTGGCCGTTCTGCCGACTCTATGAATGTATTCTTTTGTAGACAGTGGCAAATCATAGTTAACGACGAACTTAATGGAATCCAAGTTCAAACCTCTGGAAATTAAATCTGTTGAAATCAACAAGCCACCATTTTCATCAAAAGATTTTAACATTTTGGATCTTTCTTGATTTTTCAAACTTGAGTTTATCGAATGGACGGTTAGGTTAATGTTGAATTTTTTTATCAGGATATCCAATAACCTGGTCAATCTGATTGACGATTCATTGGATTTTGTGAATATTAAACCATGTGAGCTGTACTCCTGCTGTTTGAGGAAGTTCATCAATATCAATGGCTTATAGAATGATAACGGCTCCGGAATCTTAATTAAGAACTCGTCTAGATTTGGAGGTAACTGGTATAATTCATTAACCAAACTGTTAGCATCGTTAATTACCACTAACTTAGGCTTAAAGAGTTTCAAATGTGATAGTTTTTCTGAATCGGTTGTTAAAGTTGCACTGAAAATTAGTTTTGAACATTTAACTCCATAACTGTTGTAGAAGTTCTTATTTGGTGAAATTTGTTGACTTTCCAATTTTGAAATTAATAAATCACACCAGTTTTGAAATGATTGGTTCAACAATCTATCAGCTTCATCGACGACTAGAAATTTCAGTGCCTTTAAATCTAAGTCAAAGTTGGTGATATGATCCACAAGTCTACCAGGAGTAGTAATCAATAAGTCAGGTTGCACTTGGTTGAATTTGAAATGTTCGTCATTTAAACTTAGATCATTTTTAAATACCATCATATTCAAATTAATACCCCTTGTCAAATTCAATAAATTATTGTAAACTTGGTTTATTAATGGTCTGGTGGGGACTAATATAATGCATCTTAATTTTGGAACTGATCTACCTATTAAAGATTGGACAATTGGAATTAAGTATGCTAGTGTCTTGCCTGAACCAGTTGATGCATTGACTAAATAGTCACCAAATGGTTTAGGATTCAATTTATTTTTAGATATGTCGGTTAATAACGATTGGATAACACTAATTTGAACCGAAAATGCAGACTCAATTCCAAATTTCTCTTTTAGATTGTTGATTATTGTTGGGTTTATTGGTGGTGTGAAGGAAGTGAATGGCATCGTTACTGTCGTTTGATGGTATTCTGGTTGAGCTAACCAATTCAAATTCTTGTTTTTAATTTCGTTTGAATATAGATTTTTGTCTTTTGGTAATTTCGGTTGTGGTAATGGTGCTAAGTCTTTTTTCTCAATTGTTTCTTCTTCTTCTGATCCTGAATGGTTTGTTAACCCTCTTTCTTCAAGTTTCGATTGAATCTTCATGGTTTTTTGGAATCTTTTCAAAACCAACGAGTGCGATCCTACATACGGTTCGGTCACTAAGCTGTCATTGGTTTCGATGGGGTTTTCATATTCTTCATCTTGAGACGGTTCATTCTCAGAGGAGGATTCATTAGAGGATTCATCATCTCTTTTTCTCTTTTTCTGTACACTTTCATCCTGTTCTTCACTAGGTACTTGTTGTTCAGATTCATCTGAATTATCACTGGACTCTGGGTCCGATGTGTTATCAGATTCGGGTTCAGCTAGGTCTTTCTTCACTTCAACAGCCCCCTCCTCAGGACTACTATTCATGCTTTCATCTTCATCGCTTTGTTGTGCATCCACCACTGTAAAGGGATCATATCTAGGGGCAAACATAATTTCCCGTTGATATATGTCAAATTTAATAAACTCCTGGCAGTATCTTACAAGGAAACAGGAAACCACTTAGAATTAGTTCATTATGCTATACATAAAAATTTACTTATTTTCTTCAATCATAAAAAAAAATATTTTTCTATGTATGCACTTATATCTATATGACAATTGAGCTGTCATATTGTCACGTGACGAGTCTAAGTTCTGTCCAGATTTACGCATTATAGTGGAATAAGAGAGTTTTATTGGTATAGTCGCTAAGGGACAACAGATTTATATTGATCACAATTACAGCATTTAAACTATAAAGCAATAAATATGTTTATAAAATACCGAACATTAAGATTGAAGAAGGAGAACATTATAATTAAACAACAGCAGAACTAGAGCTGTAGAAGATAAGGACTTTGATTACTGGGGCATTGGAGTTGTATCGTCGTTGTCATTCATTTTGGAAACAGATGGTTCCTTAGCAACAGTAGTTGGCAAGACAACTGGCGATGGTGGGAGACTGTTTGATTCTTGATCTCTTTTGCTTTGAAGAGCATCAATTTCGGACTGTAGTCTGACAACTTCCTTTTGTAACCTCTTTCCATAGAAATCAACATAATATGTGGCACCGTGATAACTGGCCATGAAAAAGATGAAAGAAACAAAAACAGAGGCAAAGTATTTATATTTGAAGACAAAAGGACACAATAGCATAGTACCCAATTGATATCCGTATTGAATTAGAGAGAATGCAACAACTCCAAAAGGTTCGGGCAAAGAGTTGACAAACTTTCCAATCGGCTTTTTAGCAAATGCCTTACGCAGGTGTTCATATGAGGTTACTCTACCGTTCTTGATCTTCTCTGCTCTTTTAATTGTGATAAAGTAATGGTACAAAGATTGCCAAATGAAATAAATCAGTGAGGTGTATACTATACCGTACCACATTTCCCAACTTTGAAGTTTGACGGATCCACGGAATCTCGTTTGTTTAAATTTAGATGGTAGCTGATGTTGAATAACGTACATAACAACAGGTGGCAACACATGAATGAAAGTGGAGGTTGTCTTTTCAATAGAATGCAACACCAATTTATTTTTCCATGTTAAAACGGCAAATGATAAAGTACCAAATGAGAAACTAGAGCAAGTAACAAATAACATTTTTGAGTCAGGGAATACCCAAATAAATAACATTAGCAATCCATTAACAAAGTAACATAAATCTGCTAGATAGTAGCCGAAACCAACTTTATAGTATGTTAAAATTCTAACAGGCATCAATATAATGAAGGTTACACTATAAAGAACATGGAACCATTCTGGGTGTTTACCAATGACTAAACCACAGAAGAATATAAAGTAGACGGTCATAGAATAGTACAGTTTCTCTGTTGTTGACGCGGTAACTGCTTTATCTAATCTGACATATAGCCTATCAACCCTGTTACTTAAAACCTCTTTCAAATTCTTCATATCTTCTGAGTTCAAATTGAACTTTAAACTATTCTTTGTTTGATTGAGTTTTCTAATGGACTCAGAAGAGTAATTCTTGACTTTTTGATAAGCCCGGTTTTTGGTAATTTCAGTTGTAATAGGATCTAATATATCAAAAATGGAGACATTCTCCAAAGACAGACTGGAACTTGATTCTCTTCTTCTTGTTGATCTTTTTCTCACACTTGACGAAGAAACACCATCTAATGGCATAAGAACTGGTGAATCCATAGTAGCTCCTGTGTATCTGAATACTGGAGTTGAACTCACAGTGGATGGTTGACTGTATCCATTTTCAGAGGCAGATTCATCCCTGAAGCTTGAGTTTGACTCTTTAAGACCCACGTCATCTTTTTGATCAAGTGTCTGTTGGGAAATCTTACTAAGATCACTCATTTTTATAAAGCTGCGTAAATTGTGTCCGTTGTTTAAGTGTCTCTTATCTCGTATTTCTAGAAACCTGGGGAACTTATTGGGTAGGGGAGGAGAGAAACAATCGAGCTCAGATCCTGTTTTTAGCTATAGGACAAAGTGAACAAGAATACTTGATATGACTACAATTGTGAAGAAGCCAATCGACAGGCGTTTTCCTACAAAGACTCGACACTTAGGAACAGTCACCAAAGTTGTAGCAAACCCAGTCACTTAACCGAAACCAAAAACCAACAAAAAAAAACACCCAAATCACCGCAACGTGCCTCTGTCACATGCGGCATAGCCACATTTATACAGCAATCCCTACCAAAACAGTGGCGGGTGTACAACAACAGGATCTCACCAGCCTCACACCGTTGTATTGCACAGCCAGCGCCGCACCTTCCAGATTGGGACGACCCCAACTGTAGACTTTCCAAAAAAATTTTAGCTTTCTATTTACTATACATACATGTGTTATTTAGTCTTACCAAGCTTATGATCCTTGTTCTATCGACAACTGTAACCATAATAATAGCACAGGAAGATACGATCAGCCGTTAAATTAAAGCACCAATTGATTGAATGGCCATCACAAGATCCGGAAGAAAGCCAAGTTCAGTTTCCAAGGTGGCTACTGGTCCTCATTCAAAATCAAGTGTTAGACAAAAAGTTCAAAAGTTAAACCCCGATGATTTGACTGAAGACACCAAGAATGGAACTCCATTGCCCAAATTTCCAAGAAGAAGTAAACGATGCGAAATTGTGAAACTTGAGGAAGAAGAAGTCACTTCAGTAGATGATGACTCTTGCGGCCCAAGGAAAAGAAAAACTGTGCCTACAGTAAAACTTGAAGAGATAGAACCGAAGAGAGTCACCACAGCTACACCAAAGAGCAAAGCTTTAAAATCAGCTAGAATAGAAAAACTTATTAATCATAATGTTAAGATAGAGAAAGCAACCGATAATTTGAAACATACATCAAAGCAGACGGCTACATCCGCTATTCCTGACCATATTACAAAAAGAATCAAGTTGATTGAAATGTCAAACAGTATTAAACCAAGCTATTACAACAATATTAATTCTAAATTCCAAAATCATCCACGAAATAACCTGAGAGTGTCCACAGATATTATGGGATTGCCAATTAAGCTTTCAAAAGACAACAAGCTAAAGATCAATGGTGCAACCAACTACAATCCCATAAGGATTCATTTGCTAGATCAAAGAACTAAAGAATGCAAACCAAAAGATATCAAGCAGCTGAAAGAATTGATTGAAAAGCCAACTACATTGAATGGGTTGAAACTACCTTCTCACAGAGAAGATCTGATACTGCAGGAAGCATTAACTAGTATCAAATCTGACTTCATTTCTTCAAATGTTACAGATAATGAGTATTTGAAGGAGGAGTTATCATTACAAAAGTTAAATTTAAACCCATTTGATAAACAAATTTACTCAACTTATTTGAAATATAATCACAAACCACCCGCTTATGAAGCTAAACCCTCTGGGCCTTCGGAAAGTCGCAAGTATCCAAATCAAAGCAACAGGAACTATTATCAAGGTTCAGCAGGCAATGCTATCAAAAATGAAAGTTTGATTCCAAATTTTTATATCGAATTGAATAACCTACAGAATTTAAGATTTAAAGACTTAGTCAAAGAAAGCAGGAAATTTGACTTAATAAACATGATAGCTGAAATTAACGTGAATCCAAAGAAATACGATGATATTAATGAGAATACTGCTTTTGAAGATTTAACTTTCGCTGACATTGCAACAGTTAGAAGCTTTGATGATTTCAAAATGATTTGATTTTTAGGCATACTACCCTATATATTTATATACCTTATTTTTGTTATTCATGTATTTTAGTTATTACATATATCCGTTCCTATAATAAAATATATCAAAGATCGCTAGTTTGTCCTTTGTAAGTATACAATCTGTAAACAATCGTTTAAGAAGTTCAATATATAGTTCCGCCAAACTAGCGACAATTCCAAAATCATTCGTTCATTAGCTCAGCATTCGTAGCTCTGTTTCTTTGATGCAACAGCCCGTCCTCGAATAGCTGATGGTCGTCATTATGATCGACATTTTCAATTAGTTCGTCGACTTGTTCCATCTGATGAGGTGTGGCTGCAATGTTTGCAACATCCTCAATAGGCTCCAGCGTATCTGGAGCAGCAAAATCAGCAACATCAGCTGTTGGCTCAACTTCCTCCGTCTTTTTCACCCAATACCAGATAGGCCTCAACGGTGATTCACAATTATGCAACTTCGGATAAGAGTCATTGAGAAACACGAACAGATGTCCAATCACAATCCCAACAACATCCTTCTGTAGCAGATCTTTGAATGAAACGACAAACAATCCATTTGCCTCAAAACTCATTATCCTAGACATCAACAAATAAAAGAATGGCAAATATATTGACTTGAATTTGATAAATCTCATAAAAACCATTTCAACATCTGGATTACGTCTTGACCAGATAAACAACAATGTGTCATTCAAAGGGGATCCCAACAAAAATAAATTAACTACAAAACTGCTGTATAACAACAAAGAAATAGACACCACTAATAATGTCCATAGATAATCCCTTGGGTGGGTAAACGACAACTCCAACGATTTAGAATGCGTCACTATAACAAACAACTTGAATACCAAGTCCCATGATAACTCTCCATAATAGAAAAAAGTTGATATCAGTCGCCATAATTGGCCTTGCTTGAAGACCACTTCGGCAGAGTAGTAACAGTCAAGTTTGGATATACATCCTGTGAATTCCAAGACTGATAGAGCAGCAACTCCAAGCATGTAGGTTCTAGTGACCGGAGGTATTTCCATTAGCCAATCAAAGGGTATTCTCTCCATTTCTTTTTGACTTGTGTAATTCTATGTTCTTTGAATTGTTTTTGTTCTCTGACAGTGTCAATTATTATGACATATATGTCTTGATTTATAATGCAATTAGTCAAAAGAATTAAGAGTTAAAGGTGCGTAGATTTCGGCGGAAAAAGAAGGCGCACCTAGAAAAGTTGGATTTATTTGCTAGTTGCCCATGACAGCACATCACAACCAGAAAGAAAGATAAAACAGACCTGTTTGATGTTGTTGATCATTGAAAAAGCAACTTACAGCATCATACTGGTAATCTCGTATACACTATATAAACCAGCCAGTGATGAATATATCCTTATTATCAATCAAAAGTGATCCAAATTGGAGTGACTCGTACGAAGCTCTTCTTCAAGGACCCTACAAATACTTGGAAGAGCAAACGGAAGGCAAGAACTTAAGAAGTCTCTTGATCCAAACGTTCAATCTGATTTTCCAAGTACCTAAAGAAGAACTAAAACGATTGGAATCAATTATCAATATTCTACATTTATCCTCGCTAATAGTCGATGATATTGAAGATAGTTCGAAGCTTCGAAGAGGTAAACCTTGTTCGCATTTGATCTTTGGTATGCCGCAAGCCATCAATTCTTCCAACTATATGTACTTCATTGCAATGAGGCTTTTGAACGAGGCTTTCCACGATGATGAAACCAAGAAGTCCAAAGCACAATCTATATTCGTTGAAGAAATGATCAATTTGCACAGAGGGCAGGGGTTGGATCTATACTGGAGAGACAGTTTAATCCCCCCAAATGAAACAGAATACTTGAATATGGTCATGAATAAAACTGGTGGGTTATTCAGACTGTCAATCAAATTGTTAAATTTGTTAACTGATAACAATTATGTTAAGCTCATTGAGTTGAGTAATTTGTTAGGCGTCATTTATCAAATTAAAGATGATTATTTGAACTTGAAGTCGGATATCTACAACGATAACAAAGGTTTCTGCGAAGATATTACAGAAGGTAAGTTTTCTTTCGTTATTATTCATTCTATAAACAAAGACCCTGGTAACAAAGAGCTTCTGAATATTTTGAAGCTACGTACCAATGACCTGGAGTTAAAAAAGTATTCATTGAATGTTATGGAAAGAACTGGTAGTTTCCAGTATGCAATAGATACAGTGGTTAATTTGAAAGTCAAAGCTGAAGCGTTAATCCATGATATTGTTAATGAATACGTAACATCAACTGGCAATGAAGGCGAAACTGGGAGAGAAACTACCAAGAGCAGGTTTTTGCAAACCCTGAATAAGCTGTCAGAGCTGTAATTTTTACTACATATTTATATATACCTTCTCTTAATGCTTTTTGCTAATGCTATAATCTAATGAATAATTCAAGCTTTTTTAAGTCTATTACTTGAGATCTGTTTATATTAAAAAAATTAAATACGAGGTGGTAAGAGTCTAACCCCATTAAGTAAGTCCCATCAACCCAGTGGAACTCACAATACCCAATAATATACATAAGATAACAATAAGTTCACACACACTACAGACCCTTAATCGTCAATCATCATCTCATCATGTTCAAAGTCATTTGCCGTTATAGCTCCTTGACTTTCCATGCTTACATTCGTATCAAGATGCTGATAATACGATCCATATTCCGAAGTCCAATTCTTGTAATTATTGTCAACATCTATATTCTCTGTCTTTGTGGCATCGGAGTAGGTAGGGTAATCTATAGTATCAGTCATTAAATCATCGCCTTCATCATCCAACTCTTGAATTTGATTTGTATTCGAGCCACTATCATTTTGTATCAGTTGCTTTTTCACCCATTTGACAAACTTGCGATATGCCAACGAGGATGGATCGTAGAACTTAATTAATGACCAAAATTTCTGAAGGTATAATTCGTACAAGACTTCAGAGTTAGAGACTTGTAGTGCAGTGTTGCCTTTTTTGGATATCTCTTTGAATATTTTTTGAACACTGGAATGCAGTTTGTTATCTTCTATATCACCATCCTTGAATCCAAGCCACTTTAAAAGTTCAATCTTTGGTATTAAAAGTTTTTCCACTTGAACATCATCAATATTAGTGACATGCTCACCTTGTGGTGGATAACTCATATATGTATTATCGTCATCAGGATTTTCTCTGAGGAATTGATCTATACTACTTATGATGACACGATCTTTGGATTTACTCCCATTTGCTGTTCCCATACCAAAATCATTCATAGTCGTCAGGTCTAACTCTTTCAAATGGTCAGACTCAAAAATATTTAATGACGGTGATCTGGAAGAAAGTGATGGTGAACCAAAACTTTGAGGAGAAGGAGAGGCCGAAAACTGTTCTTGTCCGAAGCTCAATTTTGAAAGTGTATCCACTAGCCGTCTTTTGCTTTCATGAGAAGTTGGCAAGTGCTCCGACGCGTGTCTTTTCCTAGGCTGAGTTGAAAAACCGGGCATCTTATGTTGCTGAATTGGTGGTTTCCTGTTATGTGCATTAATACTGTGATTTCTGGTGTTATTGCTGTCTGAAAACAAGGAGTCTGAACTCATAAATGTTATGTGCCGGGTGAGATCTGCTTTTGTCCTAGTTTGATTACAATTGTGGGATAATGATGTATCAGCCTACATTAACTTCTTTATTCAAATATGTGTGAAAAGATTTTCCAACTACCGATACCCAATCTATAAACTGGTAAACTCTTTGAATAGAAATAAAAAGCTGCACAGTTAACTGTGAGTGTCTATCTATGTGAGCTTTCAAATTTATCCACAAGATTCTAGAAAACTCTCAGCCCTGATTTTCTCTCCCTGTGCGGCTGCAGCGATTGTGAGCGGATGTTTTACCTCTGTGAGATTATTCCGTTCCAATAATCAAATAGATACATAATCATTTGAGCTTTTGAAAGCTACACTGTTTACAGATTTAAGCTTACATAACAACTTAAGAACATTAAGTAGAGTCACTCAGTCACTCACATGGGTCCACAGTTAACTAAACGGTATAATTTTAACAATTGCTTTGTTTATATATTTAATATGAAGAGGGCATAAAAGGTGTAAGAACTGCTAATAGAGAATCAAACTTCATCAAGTTGAACCACAGATCTTATTTTCGTGGTGCAGGTATTCACTTTCCTCAACTTCCATCTGAGTGAATGTGTGGTTCAAGTAATGCTCTAAATCCTTTAACATCTCCGTAGCCTTTTCCTTATCGAATCTCTTACCTTCAACAGCAGCATCGTTGAACGTCTTCTTGATAGCATCAGCTCTATCAGAGATAACTTTCATACGGTAATCAATCCATTCGGGGTAGAATTGATCGTATAAAGAACCATAATTCCATTCTGGTTTGACAGTTGTTAAAACTGATGTGTCTGGTAAAGTTGGATCCTTAGCTCTGAATGAAGTAACAGCGGTGATTCTTTCAGTGTGTCCAAGTGGAGTAGAAGCTAAGTGGAGTAACTTTCTACCTTGCAAGACAACAGCCTTACCCTTAGCTGGACCAGCAGCAGGGACAATCTCACCATGACCGGTTCTAATTAAAGTTTCACCACCAATCATGTGAGTAGTGTCACTCATCATTAAAACACAGACGTACGGGTATGAATCACGATGCCAGTCAACAACAGCTGGGACATCATGATCAAATTTGTTGGACATAGATTCTTTTCTTCTGTTATTCAATCTTTCATCCATAGCAGCATCTTCTGACTTCATAGCCATGTTGATGTGAGCAACTTCATAATCCATGACAATCTCTAATTCAACACCAGCCATTGAAGAGACAGCAGCTAACGTCTTTGGGTGGTTCCAAGCGGCGTAAGTTAATGGACAGGTTTCCTTGGCGTAACCTCTAATAACACAATCCATACCAGTGGTGGAGCTTGGAGAACGTCTGGCCCACTTAGAGAAGACATCTTCCCTCATTATTTCAGCTCTCATTATTTCAACAGCTTCGTCAGTGAATAATGGGAATGGTTCAGAGACAGCGATTTCAGAGATTTGATCTGGAGCAGTAGCGCCTAATTCTTCCATGGTGGTTCTCTTTATAGTGTTCACATGCTCTGGCTTAAACGCTAAGTGTTTAGATGGCTCAAATTCAACATTAATATCGACGTTGCTTAAAGCTTGAGCAATTGGCTTCACTTGAGAGTCGTAAGCTTCTGGAGCAACTTTCATGTGAATGTTTCCCTCAAGGATGTTGTTTAAGATTTCTGCGGTAGCCATCTTTGATAGTGAGAGAGTAGGTGTATCTGGGTTTATATATGTATATATTCCTGATATATTATTATACTTTTTCGAGCAGCAGTTTTAGTGTATAAATAAACTTGAACATTAAGATTGATCTACTTGGGAAAAGGAGGTAGTATTTATATGACGAAAGGTATGAATCAAAGTTGAAGGCAGAAAATGGATCTTCTCCAGAAAGATAAGAATTTTAGCTATATCTGAGTGGCGGGGCGGTGACTTCGCATTATCCTGTGTTTGGTTACAGTGCATAACGTCGGTTCCCATCGGGTTTTCATATACAGGTGCTGAGATCTGCCCATTTTAACAGTGATTATGATTATTGGGCTTGAGAGATGGAACAATTCAAAATATCCCCACGAAGCTGTTGATGGCCTCAGCCTTTAACAATATTACTCGGAATTTGTTGACAGATAAGGGTTTCCACCCTGTGTCGTGCTTGTCAGTGTGTGGTCGAAGCTCACCCTCAGAAGAATCTCTGCGTGCTTTTTCTGAACATGCAAGGAAGGTCTTACTCGGGTCTCAATTCGCATCCCCATATCTAAACATACTTCAAATGCACTTGAAAGCTTCCCAAGACTTTGTTTCATTTCCCGGAATTTGAATTAGTTTGCTGGTAGCAACATAATAATATAACTTGGGCTATGAAGCAATGGTTACTTCAACGACCTTAATCTTAAGGAGTAGGCTGAATTTATAAATTTCTCGGAATTTTCCAATTCTTTGATTTTTGCTTGTTGACGAAATTTATAACTGTGTAAAGCATTGATTACGGATCGCCTTTATTACGTTGTGACAACCCAATGGCTGTCTTGATAAATTCAGAGACCAATTGAACCCCCGGTCAACCTTGTAACTTTACCTTGATGGCTTTAAGGAAGCTTTATTACACACGAAAACATCACCTTCAGAAATAAAGATAGGTCCCACTTGAGAAATAAATCTCGAGAATGCAGAGTAACTCCTTTGAAAAACTAGAGATAATAGAAAAGCGGACTCTGGACACACTTGAGTAAGCACCTAAGAGGGAATCATACTAAACTATAGAGGAATGTTTGGTTTTTGCAACGAGCCATCTGTATGAGTCAAGATGTAAACATGGGTATCACACCGCCTCTTCAAATCCATTTTTGATCCATATTCCTTACAGTTTGTCTAAACAGACCTCAATCGTTCAGTATGTACTTTCAGTCCAGTAGTTTCTGAATGTATAAGGGCCTATCTCATTAATTGTCTTCTAGCACGGCTAAGGTTTAATTTCTTAGGAACTCACCAGCCAGAGTATTCACTACCCACATTTAAAAGCCTTTGTTATCGGTGGATTTCGGTTGGGAATCGATGAACTTTGATCCTTGAAGGGTGAAATGCGTTACTTTCTATCTTCAGATCTAGTTGAGTGGTATTTGTTTTGCTAAGTGCGGACAGGCCATTTGTAGAACCAAAAATAACGTTCTATTTTCTCCTCGTAACTGAAAACTTGAAAAACCGGCGTTTTAAAAGAGTCAAAATATTCTGAGTTTGTCTCCAATTTGAGTACTTGAGTTTTTTCTAATACTCCTCTACAGCTGAAACATGTGAAAGAGTACGAATTTTGCCATCAGTTTACAGGTTTATTGGTCTACTCAGTTCAATATCAAAATATATACAGATCTAAACTCAATATCTAATAGCACTAATGAATATTAATGATACATATCCTTCTATTGAAATGATAAACGTATGAAGCTTGCCACTGGTGTGATACAAACAAGAGCTCTATTTGTACGTAACTAATACTACCATATCTCTTCTGGTCTTTAAAATACCAGTTTTCCTTTCCAATATGTATCATACGATGATGGAACTGTACTTAATGTTGGTCTCAACGAAGGTGCTGACCCGAAAGCAGGTTTACCTTCACGTGTATAATAAAAACATAATTTGCACATCTTGACTTGGCTACATAGTTAATGTAGATCATTTGTAACAAAATTTAAGCATTTAGCAATTTTTCACAGCTTGTCATCTGGTTTCTGAAGGTCCTCCATTCGCTTTGGGGCCCTTTTTTCCTCATGACCTTACCACTGAAGGCATAAGCAATCAGAAACAACAAGGATAATATTTGAATATTTTATTTCCACATTCGGAACACGAAAAGTCTTGTGCGGCTTTATTTGAAACAGATCGACTGGAGCAACGCGTCGGTGTTTGTTTGTTTTATTTATTTATTGGATCGATTGGATCGATCTGATTGTTTTGTTTTCATTTTTGAGTGAGTTTAAATCAACAAACAGCTTGAATTTATATAGCTACAGGTCCATATACTGACATCAAATACACCTCAAGCGGATTAAATTTGAATCATGTCCTCATTCAAGACCTACAAGAGACCGAAAAAGTCCCACGAACTGGTCAACGAACTGGGAATTGGGGCTGGACTTAACCCAACATTCAAAAGGCAAAGAGCCTCGACTGCTCCAATTAGTGGATCCTTGATGAAACCTTTCAGAGTTCCAATTGTCCAGAAAAGATCAGCTACAAGTGTAATTGGAGACGGCACTCTTTCAGTTAGAAAAGCAAGACAGAATGGACCACGGTCGTACTCCGAATTAATAGATAAAGAAAACTTCGCTATTGATGACAAATCTGATTATCAAGTCGATGGAAATGGCAACAGGTTAGTTGTGAAGAAGAAAGGTGCCTTGCTGCCTCGAAATTTGTTGAATAACATGCAATCATCCCAAAGACAATTAAATAAAAAATTCGTTGTTCCATTAAAGTCAAAAGGTGATGAAAATAATAGTTTTAGAAGTAATTTGCCTCCGCCTCCATTAGGAACAAAGAAAAAAATATACTTTCCCCCAAGACCTTTACATGACCCAACTGATGAATGTGCAATTGTTTTATATGATCCCACAGTTGATGTCATACCAGAGCTCAAAGCCGAAGAAGAAGAAGCAATGAGATTGGAGCAAGAAAAATTAAAGGAAGAAAAAGCAAACGAACTCCCCCCAAAGACCACCAAGAAATTTAAAAATCATAAATCACTGAGTGAAATTTTGAACATCCAAACCTCTTCAGAAGAAGAACTCACCAGAAAATTCCCAAATGTTCCTGTTGTTATTGATCCTAAACTTGCTAAAATTTTAAGACCCCATCAAGTTGCAGGTGTTAGGTTTTTGTACCGCTGTACCGCGGGTTTAGTTGACTCTAGAGCAAAAGGTTGTATCATGGCCGATGAAATGGGTTTAGGTAAGACTTTGCAATGCTTGACGTTATTATGGACTTTGCTAAAACAGGGTCCAAGAGGTAAAAAGACGATTGAAAAGTGTATTGTTGTTTGTCCAAGTTCCTTGGTTAAGAATTGGGCAAATGAAATTGACAAGTGGTTAGGAAAAGGTGCCTTAAACTCTTTAGCTATCGATGGAAAATCTACGAAGCCAAACGAATTGGCAGAGACTTTAACTAATTGGGGGAGGGCGAAAGGTAGGGCGATTATTAGACCGGTTTTGATTATCAGTTATGAAACATTAAGGAGAAACGTTGAAAATTTGGAAAATTCTGAAATTGGTTTGATTTTAGCAGATGAAGGTCATAGGTTAAAGAACGGTGAGTCGTTAACATTCACAGCTTTGAACTCCTTAAATTGTGAAAGAAGAGTTATATTGTCAGGTACTCCAATTCAAAATGATTTAACTGAATACTTCTCACTATTAAACTTTTCTAACCCTGGCTTATTGGGTTCAAGATTAGACTTCAGAAAGAATTTTGAATTGACAATTTTAAGAGGTAGGGATTCTCTATCAGACGATAAGGAACGTTTAGCAGGTGATAATAAATTACTCGAATTAACCAAGATTGTTGAGAGATTCATTATTAGAAGAACAAATGACATTTTATCCAAGTATTTACCAGTCAAGTACGAATATGTTATTTTTTCCTCACTGTCAGACTTCCAAAGAAAATTATATAACCATTTCATTACCTCTCCAGAAATTGGAAAGTTAATGAAAGGCTTACATTCACAACCTTTAAAAGCCATTGGATTATTGAAGAAGTTGTGTAATCATCCAAATTTATTGAACTTACCTGAAGATATCGACGATTGCGAGTCATTGATTCCTAGCGATTACGATTACGGACTATCAACCGGTAGAAACAGGGAAATACAAACGTGGTATTCTGGTAAATTCCAGATTTTAGAAAGATTTTTGTACAAGATCAACAGAGAAACAGATGACAAGATTGTTTTGATTTCAAACTATACTCAAACTTTAGATCTAATAGAAAAAATGTGTCGTCAACACAAATTTAGTAATGTAAGATTGGACGGTACAATGAACATCAACAAGCGTCAAAAGTTAGTGGATAGATTCAACGATCCTAACGGTAAAGAATTCGTTTTCTTGTTATCTTCAAAAGCAGGTGGATGTGGTATTAATCTAATTGGTGCCAACCGTTTAATTTTACTAGATCCAGACTGGAACCCGGCTTCAGATCAACAAGCTCTAGCTAGAGTTTGGAGAGATGGGCAAAAGAAAAACTGTTTCATTTACAGATTTATATCAACAGGTACAATCGAAGAAAAGATTTTCCAAAGACAGTCATCAAAGATGCAATTATCCTCTTGTGTTGTTGATTCTAATAGCGACGTTGAAAGATTATTCTCTTCTGATAATTTGAAACAGTTGTTCAAATACGACCAAACTACAAATTCTGAAACACACGATACGTTCAATTGTAAAAGATGCCATAAAGAAACGGGTAAGCAAACAATCAAGAGTAATGCAATGTTATACGGTGATGCAACTACTTGGAACCATCTGAATAAAGATGAATTGGTTAAAGATGACGACTTTTTAATTCAAAACGAAAGTCAATATGATTGCATCAGTTATGCATTCAAATATATTTCTCACTTAGGTTAAATGTGCGATTTTTTCATAGAGATATATACGTAGATACAGAGTAATATAGTACAGTTTCCAATATACTTTTTAGCGCCAAATAAACGTCACATGTGTAGCAAATACCCACGTATTTCCAAGTGAAGCAGATAGGCAGGTTAATAGATTCATTAATCATTCTCTTTGTTTATCCAAGATGTTGCCCAGTATAATGTCTCAGTACCTTCATCTGGTTGGTCGTCTATCCAAATCAATCCATTTGATATTAATTCTTCTAAATTCTGTGTGCATCTAATTCTCTTCCAGTTAAAGTTGTCTCTCAGTAAATTAGTTGATACGAACCCAAGTAAATCACAAGTTGATAGTATTAACGATTGATCGTTACTAATATCAGTAGGGATAGACTTGATGTAGTTTTTCGACCCGATTTTGATCAATTTCAATTCATTGCCCAATTTTGATAAGTTATCAATAGATTTAATAACATCAGATTCTTTAACCACTAACGAGCTTGATTCAAGAACTGAGTTTTCATTCTCTTTTTTAATTAAATTAACCATTTCATTAGTTGATACTATCCCACCATTCAAGTTCTTTGTCATTCTACATAGCTCAAATATTTTAATCGCTAAATGATTGTATTTGTCTTCGGCATCATCCCCACCGGAATCACCATCTTTGGAAGTACTTGTTGAAACAATCAATGGATCAATTCCAAAGCTTAGACAGATTTCACTAAATTCAGTTCTAAACTTCGGATTCTTGATAATTTCGTCTTTATATTGTTCTTTGAATGTAATCAATGCATTTTGGAAAACTTGTAGTTGGGTGTCTAATTCTTCATGTTGCCTTAACAATAATTGTTGACCCAAATTTTGGAACTTTGTCTGTTCTGTAGACTGGTTTGAAAACGATGATATTCCCCTGTTGTTCATTGCTAATCCTTAAGAGGGAACGACTATCAAACAACGGTTTACAACGATCCAAGATGAGAAGCTTATCATATACCACTTATCGTCTTCAACATCAAAGAGCTCACTTATATAGAGGATAAAGAACGGCTCCAGATTAAATAACAAAGGGCGTGTACCAACATATTTCTTTGGGAAGCATCGAAGACTGGGATCAGTGAGATTTCGATGTTTTGCCACTCAGACTTGAAAGTTGATAGATACAAAGGATAGATACCTATTTATGACCCATTCAATGGTATTTATCTATTCTTATAGTAACAGCTCGTATTTGATACCTTGAAATTACAACCCAATATGGCTGCTGAATCAACTGTTAAACCAATTGCTCCGGTGGAAGCTTCAAAAGAGGTCAAATTATCAGTTACTGAAAGTAAGTATCTTGAATACTCTTTTTTCTCCGTTTCAAATCATTTTATGAACTATGAAACTTACTAACATACCACGCTTATAACAGAATTGACCGAACTACTCAAATTGATTGAACAATCTGCTATCAACTTTGATCCACGTTATGTCTCAAAAGTTTTCCGTGAGTTAACTCCAATTAGATCCACAATAACAGCCGATGATTTAATAAACATAGTCGAACTACATTATTCAGATGATTCAAACAACAAAGTCTACTTGCTTGAGACTTTAAAACCATTTGCTACTGTTGAGACAATGGACGAAGATGAAAGCAGTAAACCAAAGACTGAAATGTTACCTGAGGTGAATATGTTCTCTCACCTATTAGTTCAAATATATTTAAATGACAAGAAGGAATTCAGAAAGCTTGATTCGTTCAATACTTTTTGTATTAATGCATTGAAATTATACAATAGAAGAACGTTGGATCACATTCAATCCAAAATTTGGTTCTATATTTTTAGATCCAAAGAAATGTTAAAAGATTTAATTTCGATTAGAGGTGATTTATTAGCAGCACTAAGAACCGCCACATTGAGACATGACATTGAAACTAGAGCTTCAACCATTACATTATTATTAAGAACTTATCTATTATCAAACGATATCAACCAAGCTTACAACTTGGTTGAAAAAGTCGAATTCCCGGAAGAAGCTTCAAATTCCACAGTGGCAAGATATTACTACTACTTAGCTAGAATTCAAGCCATCCAATTAAATTATTCGTTAGCCAATGAATGTGCAATTACAGCGATTAGAAAATGTCCACAGACAAAAGCAGCAATTGGTTTCTTACAAGCATCTACCAAATTGAACATTTTAATTCAATTGTTGACAGGTGAAATCCCCGAATTGACAGTGTTCAAAGATTCAACTTTAGAAAAATCATTGTTACCATATTTAGAGGTTACCAGGGCTGTTAGATTAGGTGACTTGAACATTTTCAACGAAGCTTTATCCAAATATGGACCTTCTTTGAAAAAAGATGGTAACTACAATTTAGTCTTAAGATTAAGACAAAACGTTATCAAAACTGGTATAAGAATAATTTCATTATCATACAAGAGAATTTCATTGAAAGACATTTGTATTAAACTACATTTAGATTCCGAATTATCAGCAGAATACATTGTCTCAAAGGCCATCAAGGATGGTGTCGTTGAAGCGACAATTAATCATAAGGAAGGTTACATGCAATCCAATGAACTATTGGATGTTTACTCGACTACAAACCCACAATCTGAGTTTGATAGAAGAATCAAATTCTGTATGTCATTACATAATGATAGTGTTAAGGCCATGAGATATCCAATGAGTACAAATAGAGTGGATTTGAAGGCTGATCTGGAAGCAAGAGAAAGAGAACAAGAATTGTTACAATATTTACAAGATGATGATTTCTTTTAACTGTGTATTCTGAACCTAGATAATAATATATGTTTGTATAGTTTCTGTTGTTGCCTTTTATTATTATATTAGTTTTATATTAATGTTTTATTATTCTCCTATTTAAGTATCATAGAATAAAAATCGCAATTATGTTTCGGAAATTAGATAATTTCAACAATAATGTTAATTACAGTACCAACACACCAAATTCCAATCATCACCAACCCAACAAACCTATCAAACTTCCATCCATTAAAAGGAACGTATATCAGTATGAATATTAAATTAACCAGCACCCACAAACAACTCAGATACAACGACAGGGTCATATTCATGTGGATGGTTTCACCAACGATCAGCCCGTTCATACCAATACCTAATAACAGGTTCAGTAAAGGACCGCCAAAACAAGCTGCTAGTGCCATCAATGGATAACCTAACTTTGAGATAATTAAATTGGATATCAAGTCACCAACTGAGTTACCAATTGCAAAGACAGTCAAACCTAAGATTGCATCCGACATTTTAGTCAAAATGCTGATGAATTTGAGAACGTTAATTAATTCTTCTGCAATCACTGAAATGCATGAAATTGAAGCTATAAAACCCAATGAGGATATCAATAGCTTGATGAGATTAGACTGGTTCTTTTGTTGACCCTTTTTCGTTATTAGATCATTGTACACGACGTAAATTATTGCCGAGTGTAATGTGATTGAGAACAAATACGTGAAAACTGTCGGTTCTTCAATAAAGGAGAAAGAGAATATGAATTGTGATATAAAAATCGATGACAGTAAAGTGAAGAGTTCGGTGAACGTCAATTTTAATTCCGTGTTATAATTCTCAAAAGACATTAATGGGAGTGAATATTTTAGAATTAAAAATATTGGTAAAGTCATTCCATTGAACAACTTCTTGAAGATATTATCCTCAGGTTGATCTTGCTGATTATTGATTAGTTGTAAATTGACATTACGATCGTTCTCAAGGTCATTGTCGTCCAAATCAATATCTGGGTCCAACCTTGATTCGTATTCTTGTAAATCGTCTCTGTAACTTGAAAACTTCGATAGTCTGAATTTAATCGATTGCTTCTTGGTCAAGTTGTTTAAAATAGAACCAAACTCAATATTGTTCAAAATCATTGGATTGAAAGAGTATCTATCTTCAAACTCAAAACCATCATCTGAGTGAATGTCCAAAGTCAAATTATCATTGAACATGTTTCTAATTCTGAAGGTTTGTGACAACTTACTTCTTTGAACATTCAGCAGCCACTGCCAAATTAAAATAACAAATACGTACAAAAGATACACTGAAACTAATACAATGAATTTCCATTTGGTTAATTTGCCATCACTTAACAAAACTAAAACTAAAACCATTGAAATTAGAAAAAATATCAAATCTCTTAAATAAATCAATTTATCATTCTTAATAACCAGTCTATCCAGATTCTCATCATTTTCGTTACCATCATTAATAGAAGCCGTTGGTAATAAGTTAAATGGGTAAAACACTGCAATCATGCCAATGATAAAACAAGTAATGAAAAATGCAGCACCGATTAATTCACCAATGGCTAATGGGGCATTATTGGATTGGAATGATGAATAAGTACTCATGATGTCAGGTGACCCGTTACCAAATGCTAATAAGGTTAGACCAGAGATATTTTCAGGGATTTTCAGAAAGTTGGAAATGGATGATAAGTTGGGGCATAGAAATTCAGAAGCTGTTAAACCTAATGAAATGAATAGGTACAGTAAAATCAAAGAAACAGCTGGTAATATCACTAGATTTTTAATCGAACTTGAATCTGAAGAACAGTAATATATTTTAAAATAATTGATCAAGCCAATTTGATGTTCTTTACATTGGGACAGAACGAATCGGCACTGTTGGTTTGTGGGTATCTCATGGACTTTTTCACATGTAAATTGGGACCAATCGTCATGGGAAAAAGGACTCGTATCTTTGTTATCACTGTTATTACCACCATCGTCATAAGGATCCCTATCATAGCCATCGTCATAAGGATCCCTATCATAGCCATCATCATAATCATCATCATCATAATCGTAGTGATCGTTTGCGATCTCACTGATCACAATCTCAAACCCATCAGTGTCTCTTATCAGTAAATTGTCTGTATTATTATCATCAGGATAGGCAGATCTGACCCTCGGTACTACGATTAGCAGCATACATAGCAATAGTTTCTGTTGTTTCATATTGAGGCTATTTACTTACTTATGTTTGCTCATTCATTGTATTTCACTATCACCTCGATAACTTTATGACTCGATAGTATATATAGATGTCGTATGATGGCCATTCTGTTGGATATGAATGGGATCTGTGTCTATGTAGGGAACCAATCTAGGTAAAGAACAGGCAGGTGTTTTCGATAACTCCACTAAACGCGGCAGTCGATCGGCGTGCAATTATTCCCGTGCAATTGCGTCGATAGCGTCTCCATTCGGAAGGAAGGCGGGTGTACTTTATCTAAACGAAATACCTTTACTGTTCAAATGATTTGACCTGTTGTATGATAATTGATTATCTGTCTCCCAATTGTTACCATTGTTTCAGTTTCATCAGGTCACAGAATTTACCGATTTTCATAAAGGTTCGTCGTTCCTCATTGTCCAATTTACAAATATCGAAACGTTTTAGATCCTTCTCAACTGTTTTTCTATCTTTGATGGGACCAAATAGTAAAAAAGGCTACAGATTGCTATCAACCGAGGTTCCTGAAACTCTCTCGTCCTCTTCTTCACCATCTCCAACCATGCGCTTAACTGACCAACATCAAACAAGAAAACACTCCATCAATGATTTGAATAGCATAATCGACACTCAATACTTAACAACTGATTCAAACGGTAATTTTATTGAAAGGGAAAGCAATAGAAAGATCCTATTACGTGGTATCAATTTAGATTCTTCAGCCAAATTGCCAAACTATCCTAAACAAGCAACTTATACCAATCCGAAAAGCTGTGGGTTTTGGAACCTGGCTGATGATGTTTCCTTTGTTGGTAGACCGTTCCCGTTAGAAGAAGCTTATGAGCATCTAACAAGAATCAAATTGTGGGGTTATAACACAATTAGATATATAATTACGTGGGAAGCTATTGAACACAAAGCTCCTGGTATATACGATGATGATTTTGTTAATTATACTGTTCAACTACTGAAGATTATTGATCAGATTGGTGGGCTATATGTCTTCATTGACCCTCATCAGGATGTTTGGTCAAGGTTTAGTGGTGGTTGTGGTGCTCCACTTTGGACGTTGTACGCTGCTGGTTTAGAACCTAGAAATTTCCCAGCTACTGAAGCTGCTCTGATTCATAATGTTTCAGAGGACCCACAGAAGTTTCCAAAGATGGTTTGGGCGTCAAATTATTTTAGATTAGCTTCCGAAACTATGTTTACTTTGTTTTTCTCTGGTAAATTGCTTGCTCCCAAATGTATCATTAATGGAGTTAATATTCAAGATTTCCTTCAGGACCATTTTGTTAAAGCAATTGGACATTTTTTGAAAGGAGTCAAAACTCAGGCACCCGAATTATTCAACAAGACTTTAATTGGGATAGAATCAATGAACGAACCAAATTGCGGAATGTACGGATTTAGAAACTTGGAGTTATATCCTGCGTCACAAGAATTAAAATTGAACACATGCCCAAAACCCATTCAGTCGTTAAGATTAGGTATGGGTATTCCACAAACAGTTGACATTTATGGATTATCAGTTTTTGGTCCTAGAAAACAGGGATCGAAATTAATCGATCCATTGGGCCAAAAAGCATGGATTTCAAATGACCATAAAGACAAGCATTATGGATTCAATAGGGATCCAAATTGGAAATTGGGTGTTTGTATATTTGCCCAACATGATGTTTGGGATCCTAACACAGGTGAATTACTAAACCCCGATTATTTTAACGTTCATCCACGTACTGGCGAAGAATTGAACATGGAAACTTTTATCAACACCGATTTTGTTGCATTCTATTCCAAATTTCAAAAAATGATCAGATCAATAGATTCTGAACTATATTCCATCATGCAGCATCCTGTTTTTGAGATCCCACCCAATCTAAAACATTCTTCGTTAATCGACAACAGAACTGCTATTGCACAACATTACTACGACGGTATGTCGTTAATGTTTAAAACCTGGAATAGAAAATATAACGTTGACACCTTGGGTATAATGCGTGGGCGGTATTTGAACCCTGCATTTGGTTTGGTTTTCGGGGAATCAAACATTAGGAAATCAATTAGATCCCAAATGAAACAGCTGAAACAAGAAGCCAATGATGCTGTTGGTAAGAAAGTCCCCGTTTTGATAACTGAGACAGGGATGCCATTTGACATGGATGACAAAACGGCTTATCAAACGGGTGACTATTCGTCTCAGGAGTCAGCTAATGATGCTATCGGGTATGCTCTGGAAGGTGTCAGCGGATTAAATTCAACTTATTGGTGTTATAATTCAAGGAATTCTCATAAATGGGGGGATAATTGGAACTTGGAGGATTTTTCACTTTTTTCAAAAGATGATACCAACAAGAACAAGAAGAAATATTTATTGCATCATACAAATTATGGAGACTCTTCAATAACGTTGTCCGATGGTTCCTCAACTGGAAACAGTGATTATTTGAATTGGATCACGAATGGAAACGGTAGTGCTGGAAGCTCAGACTCTTCATCATCCAGTAAAGTGAAAGACGAAGACGGAAATGGTGGACTAAGAGAAAATACATTTGAAGTTGAGGACATGGAACTAGAGATTAAAGTCATGTCGTTATTGAACGGTACGAGAGTAGCTAAAGCGATTGTCAGACCATACCCGGTCTTAGTCAACGGAACAGTAACATCCTGTGAGTTCGATCTTTCTGGCAGTTCCTTTGATTTAATCATTGACACTGGCGATGATGATGCTGAGGAAGGTTGCAAGACGTTGACGAAAACGCCAACGGTGATATACATACCGGACTTGCACTTCCAAACTGGCCAATTCTCTATCACAGTCTCTCACGGGATGACGATATACAGGCATAACCGTCTGTTGCAAGTGATTGAATGGTTCCATGAATCCCCTGTCGGTGAGATCAAACTATCGGTTTCGAAGTACAGTGATGGTGAAGGTGATGAGGATGTAAGCGAAGGTGTCTGGAGTTCTTTAAAATTACTTGCCTGCGGATACGTGTAGAGCAAATTTGCGAAATGAAGGATATTATCTGCAGGCTATTTCGGTTCATTCTTCGATTTTCACAGTTTTTGTTGTTGGTTTTCTTGGATTTTATTGTTTGGATTATGAATAAATTGATTTAAGTTATTCACTAGTTTGTTTTTTTTGCTTTTCCTTGTACGGTTGGTTATACGGGTATGGTTATGGTTCTTATAGGGATGTATATATTCCTTACAATTTGCATTAAATTTGGTTTATATATACGGCTAGTTTGTGTTCTTTTAAAAAAATATGGTTTTGAAATCCTATAATTTCCGTTAATATGTACGTAAAATGTTAACGATTCCAACAGCAAGTGTTATTACTACTCTTTTTAATAGCAGTATAAAATCAGATTAATTAATCGAAAGGGAAAAAGTAATAAAAGAAACAGGAGGAAAAGTAAAAGGGAAAAGTTTAATATATATTCAAATAAACGGTCATGCAAAAAAAAGGAGCGAACCGGAAAGATCAATTCTAGGTTAATCATCACAACAGGTAATCAATATGGAAGGGTAAGAGGTGGCATGTAAAAGTTCGACTGAAACTGGTAATCAGGGATTTGTAACGTTGTGGATGGAGGAAGTATAATAATAAAAATATTGATTGAATGAATGTGGAAATCTAACATAAACGGAAGATGAATAATGAAGAAACATAATCGTAACTATATACTATAGAGTAGCTCAAGCAAAAAAAACACAGAGGAAAACATAATAGACTGAAATAATGTAATAATAAAAAAAAGAAGGATTAAAAACAGAAAAAAATGGGAAGAAGAAAAAAAACTTTCAGTATAAACAACTTAGAGATCAAAGTAATAAAAATTAGTATAATAAAAAACATAAAAGGGGGGAGACCAATATACATTAAGCAAAAAGTTTAGAATAGAAAAATTTGACAAAAAAAAACATGAGACAGAGATGGTTTCATTGTTGTTCAGTAGTATCAACTTTATCAACCAAGAACTTGTATCTTTTCTTTGTGACACCAACCACATCTGCAACGGCTTCTTTATCAACAAACCAGGCAATACGGCCTGCAGCTTTTTCGTTAATAATACTTGCAGGTAAACCTTTATCCGGTCTTTCCATAATCGTACTTAAAACTGGAGCCTTAGTGGCACCTTCCACAACGAATGAAACTCTATGAGAATGGCAAATAACAGGAACTGCTAAAGTGATTCTCTTTGGTGGACCTGAAGGTGCATCTTCAACAGGGACACACCAGGCGTAGTTTTCTCTTAGTGCTTCATTGTTTGGGAATAAGGAAGCAACGTGACCATCTGGTGCACAACCGAGTAGGATTAAATCAAACATTGGCAATTTGACAGAATCTTTGTAGGCAAAACCTTTGATTAAAGTTTTCTCGTAGGTATCTGCACATTCTTGTGGATCATCCAACAATGATTCATCGATTGGATATACCTTTGGATAGCCTTTATCTTCTGGAATATGGTCCAATACTTGAGATTTTGTCTTACCATAGTTTGAGTCTGGCGAGTCGAATGGGACCAATCTTTCATCAGCGAAATATATATCCCATTTCGACCATTCGATATCGTTTCTTTTCAATAAGCCTTCTTGTAAAACGGATATTAACGAACCTCCACTTAAGCCAATTCTAAATCTTTTGTTTTCTTCTTTTTTCTTTTTACGTTGTTCTTTTGATGAGGATATATTTAAATTACTGTTGTTGTTATTGGCATTACTAGTGTTGGTGGATGCTGTTGATGAGGCACCATTCATTGAGACAGAAGATGCTAATTTACTGTCGTCGGATATATTCAAATGGAGAGAAGAATTCGCTGTTGTGTTTATTGTTGAGCTTGTAGTGCTGGGATTGTTATTCGGTTTCTTGTTATTATCACCGTATAAAGCATAGTTTTGAGCAGCCACTATATGGTCGGCAACAGCCTCAGCAACACCTGAAAAACCTGGGAATGAATATATTAATGGAACAGCAGTTGTCATTTATCTTATTAAAGTATATGTATGTATGGGAAGGAAATAACAGAGTGGGAGTAAAAAAGGTGTCGAACCGAGTGTCTATGAATAGGATTGGAATACAATTGAGGTAATTAATTCGATGTGTAGAGTAATATGAGGGAATGCAATGAACAAGAGATGTGTCTTAGATTAACAAGTAATCAGTAAATTGATGTCCGTTCAAAAAGATTTAGAACAATTGAATTTTTCGATTGATTTTTTATCAGCTCGATTTTTTTTTCTGGAGAGGTTTTTTTTTTTCTCTTGCGGATAAGAGGGGAGAATGTCTTTGTGTGTATAATATAATGTCAGGTGTATAGTAGTACAGTATAGTACGGTAAGGATGTGGTATGTGTGTGTGTATAGTATAGTGTAGTGTAGTGAGTGCACTAGATAGATGTGTGAGTAATAATAGTATAGTATTAGTATATTGAATTGTATGTGTAGTGTGAGGTGTATAATGGAAGAGTGAGAGGACAGATATAAATCAACACAACAGCTGACTACTGCTATTACTGCTATCTGTTTCTCTATGTAATTGTGTATATATCAATTATCGTTAGCAGCACAAAGTTAACGAACGGTACGTTGATCTGATTAATTGAGTTGATTAACCAAAGGCAATTTTGCCACCCTCGCAACTTGTACTCTTTTCTACAATAGGCTATTTGCTAATCGATCCATTTACAGTATATATATACTATACTCTGTTGTCCCATATTACTTACTGGCTTGTTTGTCTCGCAGTCTGTTCGTAACTCTATTTCTTCATTATACTCAATTGGATCAATACAATCATGACCTCCAGTACAATTCACACATACGCTCAGTTGGTGTCCCACATCTTCTTGGACTTCATCAAAAACCAAGAGTATGAACTCACTGATAAGACTTGTCTAACAAACACTACTGACCCAACTGTAATTGCCCTAAAGGCCGGTCATACTGTCGAAATATCTCAAATTGAAGACAACCAGTTGAAATTCGAATTGACAAAGAATAATGGTCGTACCAAATGGATCTACATAATGGATTTTATCCCTAATGAAACTAATTTCAAATTCCCTGTTGAATTTGATGACTTGAAAAAATCAGGTTTGAAAGATATATATATGACAATGGGTTACAATTTTGACAATTTCTTCGATGATTTGAAACAAAGTGTTAATTATTTAGAGTTTGAAGCTACAACTGCCATGAAACTAGATTTTACTAAAGTTTCAAACGACGATGAAAAAGATCAAAATTCTAGTCAATTGAAAGAATTGGAATCGGATGCAATCCCTCCTATCTCAAAAGCAGAAGCTAAACTACAAACACCTATCCTGTCTAATATCCTACAACAAGAATATGCATCTACTAAAAGAGAAAACCCAATCCCTGATTCTTTAGCTCCTCCTAAGTTTGATGACGAATTCCAAATTCAATCATCTCCTTCCGCTAACACCAACAACAATAACAGAAGTCCTGAATTAGGTTCGAATGATCTATACCCGGGTGGTGTCAAATATCCTGACTTGAAACCTCATTTAGACCCTTTACGTGTGGGACCACAAGGCGGAAGTGGGTTTGAAGGTGGAGGAATGCATCCAACTGCAAATGACCCACTGTTTGATAGAACCGGTGGATTAAGATCAGATAATAATAATGGTCTTAGATTGGGTGGTAGAGGTGGTATCAGGTACGATGATCCAATGCTAGGACCTAACGATGATATTGACTTGATTGGAGGTGGATTACCTGGTAATATGGGGTTAGGTGGAAGAGGTGGTGGTAATTTCAGAGGCGGGAACGGTGGTTTCGGAGGAAGTGGATTTGGTGGAGGAAGTGGAGGTGGATTCCCTGGAGGATTATAATGCCTCGATACGGGTATGTTTATGTTTTTAACTCTTTTTTACGTATTTAATGAATTTACTCCTAATGATATCATTTTAGTGAATAAAACGACAAGTATCCTTGTATGTATGGATCTATACAACATTCTGCTTGCCATATACCCAGAATCTAAAAGTTACCCGCACTTGTCTTCTTTCCCTTCAAAAAACCAAAAATTCCCCGCTTTAAACAAAAATCTGATCCTTTAAATTTAAATACACGAAGCATCAACTGTTAAGCATCAACTGTTAAACTTCTTGATTAAAAGTATAAGCAGCAAAGACACACCCATACGGACAGATAACTCACACCATGATTAAGCCATACAGACCAATAATTAACAAACAATCACTTCCATCATCACTATTATTCAAACGTCTAAACTCCTCAATAATCAGTTCAACCTCCAAGGCTGATAAGACACCAACTACCAAAGCTGAACAAGCTAAAATAACATTCAAACAATCACCAAACCGACTTGCACCTTGGTCTGCAACACAAATGTCAAAAGATGAAATCTTGAAAACTAACGTTAGATTCGTCGGTAAAGATTTGTCAAAGCAGCCAAACCCACAAGCTGCTATCGATCTGCTTGCTCTACAACCTGTTACGTTCATGAAACACGGTGTTTTCACTGCGGTTTGTAACGGTACTGATATGCAGCAGGGTCATCCGAAGATTTATATTGATTTGAAAAAGGATGCGGTTGGGACTTGTGGGTACTGTGGTAATAAGTTTGCTAGACATGAATTGGAAGGTGAGTTATAGAATTTAAAATACCTACTCTCCTCCAATGCTGATTAACTCTTGTTAGTTGATACTGTCAAGTCATTTTCACCCTTTATTTATTTAATACGTCTATATATTTATTACTATAAAACTTATTTATTATCATTGCGTATTTGTTGCCGTTGTAACGTTTGTCCATTTGATCTTTACTTAAATATGTATAGTAAAATATATCGACGCCATCTTAAGAAGCCGATCGACGCACACTACGAAAAGAAAATTATACGAGACGGCTTTCGGTTTATTTTTTGTATTAAAGCTGAATACCTTGACACTTTTTCACATGGCTTTTATACGAGATGTTTCACGGTCAAATTAGTCATTTGGCATAAAACATTGACACATTAGGGGACTTGGGAATCCCTCATAATTGCATAAAGAGCTTTTAAGTTTGGATCTTTTCTTTCTAAACATCCTTAAATCATATCATTCCATCTCATCACATAACTACAATTTAGATCAAAAATGTTGAAAAGGCCTTTACAATCGCTAAATCAATCGATACGTAATTACTCATCGTACCCGGCAGCTCTTGAGCAACAGAAACCTGTCACTATAAAAAAGCAATCAACGTTATCAACTCTATCGGATCTATACCTTTCACAGAAGCCAATTACTGTCATAACTGCTCACGATTACATAACTGCTAAACTGGCCGATGACTGCTCCAACATTGACGTTGTTTTAATCGGTGATTCCCTGGCAATGGTGGCCAAAGGATACCCAACAACGTTGGAAATACCATTCGATGAATACTACTATACCTGTAAATCAGTGCTACGTGGTATTCAATCGAAATTCGTTATTGCGGATCTACCATTCGGTTCGTTCGAGACGGGCCTCTCTGACTGTTTAAGAAATTCAATCAAATTGATGAAATTAGGCAAGATCGGTTCGTTGAAACTCGAAGGATCATTTGAGTACTCTGCTGAGGTTAAAAGGTTGACGGAAATAGGCATCCCTGTTACAGGTCACCTTGGATTACAACCACAGAAGTTTAACGCTATGGGTGGTTATAAAGTTCAAGGGAAGCTATCATCCGATGCGATCAACATCTATAAGCAAGCGTTGCATTTACAGCAATTAGGTTGTGCGATGATCGTGTTGGAGTGCATTCCTTTCAAACTAGCGAAGTACATAACTGACAATTTGAGCATTCCCACAATTGGCATTGGGGCAGGAAAGCATACCAGTGGTCAGGTTTTAGTGCAGAGTGATGTGTTAGGGATGCAGAATAACAAGCCTAATAAGTTCGTTAGACAATACATGAACTTTTATGAGAGTGGGTTGCACGCTTTAGAAAGTTTTGGGAATGATGTTAAAGTTGGTGAATTCCCTGTCAATAAGGCACACGATTTTAAAATGAATGACGATGAATTTAATGATTTTATTGAACAAGCTAAATTTATTAAAAGTTAAAAATATCTCTATAGAAAGGCTTTTATATATACATACATGGATAGATTGATAGCACAATTCTTGTAAGTTTTATTAATAATAATAATTCCATTAATGATCATAATCACTTTTTATAAACTGTACATTGCCCATTTCTAATTTCAACGGGCTCAACAATTTTATCGTCAACCTTCTCTTCTTCTTCAATTTCGATCACCATCGTCTTGCCAAAATGTGGAACTAATACATCGTGTAATTTACTCTTCTCCTTGGCTAATTCAAGCAATTTCTCCTTTGGTTCCAGATACCTTTCAGAACTCAGAATAAAAGTCCCCCAATGTATCCCCACAATCTTATCAATTTTCAAATTATCCATAATCTTCAACGACTCATATGGATCTATATGCCTTGGTTTTTGATGCCATTGTGGACAATACTGTCCGATTGGCAAAGCACCGAATCTAACAGGTTGGTACTTCTCGCCGATCACCTTAAAAAGATCCTCGGAATACCCAGTATCACCACAATGAAAAAACACCGATTTACCATTCTTCAAAATCATAAATGAACACCATAAAGTTGAATTGGAATCAAATAGAAACCTACCCGACCAATGCATAGCTGGCAAACAAGCGACTTCATACTTATCTCCATTACTATTCACCTTGTTCTTAACGTTTGGTAACTCAACTTTATCCCACCAATTCATTTCTATAATATTGTGGATCCCGTTCTTGCTCAAGAAGTGCCTTATGCCGATAGGAACGATCCATGTAACTTTATTTCCCAGCTTTTTAATAGACTCTAACTCTAGGTGATCAGGGTGATCATGGCTGACCAAGATGAAGTCAGGTACTAGGTCTTCGTTATCCAGTAATTCATCAAGCTTAACAGGAGATGGCGTTATTCTCTTTGGTCCGAATTGCTTTGACACTAAGTGATCTTCAAATAACGGATCTGTTAAAAACGTTAGATTCGATAATTGAATAATCGAGCACGATTGTCCTAACCATGTATACGTTAATCTATTCTTCAACGGTGGCAATAAGCGTATCACATCAAGGTTATCTTCCCCTGGTATTGTTGGTTGTAGTGGGATTTCTAGGTTTAAATGATTGCTCTTCATTAATTCTAGATCTGGCCTGAAAATAGGTAACGATTCTCTTAATTCTTCTTCAGTCTTTGGTAGTTTCCCTTTACTGTTCAACTCAAACAATCCAAGAAATCTCATTAGGAAAAATTCAAATATAGTTTGTGGACGGTATTCAGCAAATGGGTTTTCGAATCTACCGTGAATCGTTAACGAATCAAATCTTGAATCTCTATGGCCACATCCACCATCTTCTGCATTATTGCTTTGTCCATTCTTGTAGGTGCTGTTTTTTGTATTTGTTATTAGTTGTTCGTCAAACTGCTTTTGTCTTTTCTGAATCTCAAACTGGGTTCTTAAGTATGTGTACGTTGTTATTGTTGTATACGTTGCCACTATGCCTAATCCAATCTTAGCCTTTAATGTAAACATGTCTTGTTGGGATTGGCTTGTTTTATTTGTTGGTGCTGCAGGCAGTACTATATTTTAGGCCTCTGTATATTCAGTAAAAGTCAGGAGGTTTATATATATCTATATGACTCGGTGAATAGTTGTTATTGCCCCTAACGCCATGAACAGAGGCGTCTTGAAGAAGAGGAACAAGTCGGAACTTTAAAAGTTAGGAGATAAGTTGAATTTGAATCGAAGCGACAATAAGCATCAAATTTATACACGTCTACTTTTTTCAATTTATTTCCTGCGATGGTTGGCTACATTAAGTAAGACATCAGTTCAGGGGTGAATATTCAGAATAATATAATAAATAAGATAACAAGACATTAAGTAATTAACAGATAAATAAATAAATAGATAAATAAATAAACAGAAGAAAAGAGTAAATAACAACAATATAGAAAGAATGAATGAGAGACTGAAAAAAAGGAAAATCAATTTATATAATACAAGCCATAGAACACCAAAAAGTAAGAAAAAGTAAGAAAAAGTAAGAAAAAGTAGAAAAAGTAGAAAAAATATAGAAAGAACAGATCCATATTCAAGAAGCAAATTTCAAACAAAGGAGAAAAATGCCTAATATCTGAAAGACTAATCATCGCTATCAAAAACTAAGTTATCCATACTTGAAAGTTCACCATTGTCTTTAGTGTCGGGACCAGTCTCCCCTCCAATCATCGTTAATATGTTCTTGACATTTTTGCTTACCGTATGAGGTGAAACCGGTCTTAGATCAATTTTATCGCGTTTGGACTTCAACTCCGTTTGTTCCTTTTCGATAATAGTTGATTGATGTTCTTCGGCATCATCGTCATCGTCGTCTTCATCCTCCTCCTCGTCATCGTCATCGTCATCGTCGTCGTCGTCGTCATCGTCATCTTCATCTTCATCTTCATCGTCGTCATCTTCATCACCATCAGCTTCGTCGTCATCATCCTCCTTTTCTTGAGGACCGGGTTCCTTCTCAGCAAGCATATCCTTTTTGAACTTTTGAACAACTTTCAATTTTCTAACCAAAATATCAACAATTTCACTCCATTCTCTCATACCACCCATACCAACATCACCACAAACTAAAACTTTTTCAATTGGTTTTAGAACTTCAATATACTTGAAGTCTTCTTGGATTATGTTTAATTGTTTTTTAGTAACCGGATGAGTATACATAAACGTGTTCATTGCAGGACACATTAAAATCGGTATAGTAGGATTCCAAACTCTCATAATCGAGGTTAACAAGTTATCCGCTAAGCCGTTTGAAATCTTAGCTAAAGAATTAGCAGATAACGGAGCAATCAAGAAAATGTCCGCCCATTTCCTCAATTCAACGTGTAAAATTGGATCACCAGGTCTTGTCATGGGATTTGACCATTCTTCATTTTCTCTCCAAATCTTAACTTCGTTAGAAATTTTCAAGCCTCTCAAGAAATGTTCTGCAGCTTCTGTAACAACCAATTGAATAGAAACTTTATTCACACCATAAATCTTGAACAATTTATCGATAATCATTGGGATTTTAATAGTCGCAACAGATCCAGTAGCACCAATTAAAACATGGAACTTATCGTCATCTTCTTTCGAGAGATATTCAGTGAATGGAACAACAGGTCCAGTTGGTGTCGAAACAACTGTTTTAGCAGTAGATTTACTAGTCCTCTTTTTTTGACCAGTTCCCAATGGAGAATCATTTCTGTTCAATAACGGGCGATCTTGAGGTTGATATAAATCAGGGTTATTACCTGTTTGATGAGGAACGAAGTCTTCAGTAGGGAAACTGAAATGCTGTAATGGGTGGTTGTGCTGCGTGAGCTCAAAACTTATTGGTGAAACAATGTTAGAAGAAGAGCATGAGACCGGTCCGTCTAGGGGTGTACTGGAAGCGTTACCGAGGCTGTTCACTGACGATGCACTGTTTGTTCTTGATTCAGAAATATTAGATGCGGTGCTATTTTGAACATTATGGGTATATTGGTGTTGCAACTGTTGATGTTGGTACATCGCTTTTGGGAACATTGGGTCATTTGGATTTTGTCTCAAGCTTGTATTCTGTTGTGAAGTACCAGCGATTACATCACCTTGTACATGAAGATTTGGCAGTTGTTGCAATGATGGTTGTCTTGAGCTAGGTATACCTGAGGCAGGGGATTCTAAGAGAGACACTTTAGTAGTTGAAGGTCTGGCACTGATGGAACCTCTGTGTTTTTGGGCATTAACGGATGGAACTTGAAACGAAATTGAACTACCAGATGGTCTCATTGAGATTGATTCAGAGGCAATTTCATTTTGAGCTCCAATCTGAGAACTAGATCTACTTGGTGTTGGAGTTTGATGAAGTAGATTATCCAAATTTGTGTTTGGGTAACAATTATTTCTTGATGAAGTACTTTCGGAGCTTTTATTTGATTGTGCTATTACTGATAAAGCATCGTTAACATCCGTGGTAGGAAGAGCTGAACCGCCTGCCGATTGCGGGATGAAGCTCCTAGTCAGGACAGGTGTCTGATTTGTACCGTGTTCTAAAGCGGACTGCGTTTGATTAGGAGGATATTGAGAATTGAATGTGGTTGTTAGAGGAGGTAATGTGGAATATTTTGAACTGACAGAAATCGTAGATGAATCACGCTTATTCAAAATAGGTCTTGGGACGACATTGTTTGAAGGCATAGAAGGCTTGTGGGCTGGTTTTGAAGCACCACCTCGGTTGTTTGAGTTATTCATATTTGAGCCCTCAGTATTCGTGGATGGTTGTGGATCTTTATTCTCCACTGAATTGACACATTTTTCTGATAGAGGCATAGCTTGTAAAAAAATCTGTTAAGAAAAAAAAACAAATAATGATATATAGCTTCAATTTACTAAGAAATGTATTAGTAAACGAATATGAAAAACAAAGAACCTATAACTTAGTAGTAACAAATGTATAGGAAAAAACAACCTAACCTTATGGATTGGTTACGATAATTTGAAAGCTGAGAGCACCACAAAAGCACAGAAAGATGGGGTAATCTTTGAATGATGAAGATATTATGATCAAATGGATAAGGTGAAATATATGTATTGCTGTTGCTAACAAGGGAGTGAAACTGGGCAGATATATCCAAATGTAACAATAGAATCAAAGATGAAACTAAAGGGTGGGTTGTCTGACAAAGGTTTTTTCTTATAAAGCTTTGCTTACTTTATTTACTAAAGGCAAAGGGAATCTAAAATTTCCCCTGATAAAATCATCTGTTTAACTGTTTTTCCGTTTGTTTGCCGGTGGCGTTGACCGCGTGGGTCTCAGCAAGCCAGAAAGTCGTTATCGCGCTGCCCGGTGGGACGAGTTTGCTCCCGGTGGTATTATGTTTTCCTGTCTCCCTGTCGGCCTGTCTCCCTGCCTGTCCAGTAAGCATCTTCCCTTCCGAATTAAATGACGCAAACCGCAAAATTTTTCTCCCATCTATAAGAAGAAGCTCGAATCTATTACCAAATCACCGCTTATATGCTGTTATACATATATTCACCCTTTTAGTAATAGTGTTGTTTACAGAAAACAAACACAACGAAATATAAACTTTTCTCTAACTTTTAAAGACATTAGTAAAGGTATTAATCTCTCTTTTTTCAACAAAAGAGAAAGAGCTAATAGTAACACATAGTAATAGTATACAAATAATAATAAATAAATAAATAAGCCAAATTTAATTCTTTCTAAATTCACTCAAAACAGGATAGATGGCCTCAAAAGCTTTATAAATCTCTTCTCTTTGCTTAGCACCAGTCAACACAATTTTGCCAGAAACAAAAATTAACAAAACAATCTTAGGTTTCACCATTCTATAGATCAAACCAGGGAACAATTCAGGTTCGTACGAACTGAAAGTACCATGCGCATATGCTAAACCTTCTAATCTAATTGGGAATTTGACATCACATGATCCAACAATATTTTGAATCTTGAAATCTGTAAACTTGGCATTAAATCCCAATTTTTGAATAATTCTGGCATATTTCCTAGCAGCTAACTTGGAATCATCTTCTGACTTGGCACCAGTAACAACCATCTTACCAGAGGCAAAGATTAATGCAGTTGTTTTTGGTTCTCTGATTCTCATGATAACAGCAGCAAAACGTTTTGGATTATATTCAGCATTACGAGCATGTAATGCAATTGTTTTCAATTCCAATCGACAATCTAAATTCACAGTCGCAACAATATTCTGTAACGTTGGAACAATACCAGATGCAGCTGCATCATCGGCAGTAGCAGCATCGTTAACTTGATTTTCAGGGTCAATTACATTTTCTTCAATTGTCGGTTCATCTTCAGTTTTTAGGTACTTTTTATATGGAACACCTTCAACGTCATTGCCATTGTTGTCCATGTCAAACTGGGCCATTGGATAAGCCAGTGACCCTTGTGCTGTGAAAGCTTTAGCTTGTGCCGCGGTTGTTGGAAGTTTTAATGAATCCATGTTTTTTGTGTGTAGGTATTTTTTTTTTAATATATGTATGTACTTTAGTGAGATATATATGAGCGATCGATTTTATTTCAGATATAAAAATGTTCAAAGTACAGAAAAGATATTCAACTAAATGATTCCTTTCGGGTTTGGTTGATCAGCTTTGGATTCGGACTTCTGTTTTTATCACTATTGGGAAGACAGTTGATAAAAACTTGTGAGGGGAGGATGAGAGATTTATAAGAGGAAGGGGTATCAGAAGGGTAATGTGACTCGGGTTTTTGTTTCTTGAACGATATGATTCCTTCTTCTATAGTTGAGAGATCAAAGAAACGATATTAAATAATATCAAACAACAAGATATTGATTTTGATATTGATAATGCAGATAATTTCCAGGCTGTGCCTTCATGAGAGTCGCGAAATTCTCCTGATGAGAAAAGAGGGGGGAATCGACTCTATTTATACTTGAAAAAAAAAGATGGATTTGCGTTTCGCGTGGCCTCTTATTCGGCAGTGCACGATAGTGGAAAGGACGGGTGACGGGCTCTGTGCGACAGATTTACGGTTGTTGCTGGCAGCTGCTTGTTCTGTTGCTCCTCTTGTAATTCAAGCTGAATTGATGGGGTCATCAGAGTGATCTATGGTGGTAAAAGTGTTTGATATGAGGTTTTTGTGGATGAATTAAGCCAATCACAATGAAAAGGACTAAAGATCATAGAGTGCATTAAAAGGGTAAGACAGATTGAAATTGTGAGATAGAAAAGGGTGCCCAGTTGTTCAAAAAGCCAAATTAGGAAAAAAGGAAGAGGCATAACAAAATAATAGTCGTGGCTGATTTATGTGGCTGAGGAAGTAATGTCACTGCTCAGCATTTGACAGAAATTGTTATATTCCCCTAGCTTTCTAACAACAGTTTATACTAACTATAGAAACCTAAAGTAAGTATACACAGTATATAAATGGTTACAGTACTCATTCTTGAACAGTAAGTCTATGATGAACTTCTTGGTCACTACTGGGATAGAAAAAAAAACGTTCCTCTAACATCCTCAATGACATCTGAGACAAAAAAGCAAAAAATTAGAACATCTCTAGCCTGCAATGGCTGTAGGGATATCAAGATGAAATGCCACAACGATGGAGATCAGTTGAATCAATGCAAAAGGTGTGCAAAGTATAATCTTGATTGCACATACACTCCAACATTATCACAAATACGTAAGCGATTGAACAAAGAAAAAAGATTGAAGAACAATTATCGTACCAAAATCAGCCAAAGTCAAGAAGTGGTATCATCAAACGTTCACCACCCGGAAACTCCTTCTCCTCAATCTGTGAATTCGAACGGTCAAAGCAACGGGCTCTTTACATATCGACCAACTGAAAGGAAGTCAAATGATGTTTTTTTACCTGAAAAGGAATTGTGGTATGAAGTGGCAGATATTTTTTTCAAGAATCAGTACCAAGGTATCTTCCCTTTCATTCACAAGCCATCATTTTTTGCATTTTTAAGATCATCTGAATTTGAGCCACTTACCTATTTTCAGGACTATTCAAAAATAGCCTTGACTGAAGATAGGTCCATATTGAAATGGCCCGATCCGTTAGTCCTACTAGGAATTCTTGCATTATGTGCTAGATTACATCCCACATTGGTTGCCAGATACGGGTCTTTCGATGAAGACGATAACCCGTCCTCATTTAAACCATCACTAACAACATCAATAGACCCAGATCGCAATACTGCGCTACCTTGTGCTGCTTCAAAATATTTTGGGTATCACGCACGGTTACGATTACGTGACGTTTTTGATAGGCCAACGGTACAAAGAGTTCAAGCACTAACAATGTTAAGCAGCCATGAATGGGGCGAGAAAAGCGTTGCCAGAAGTTTCTTATACGTTGGAATAGCTGCTAGAATGTCTTTGGTTTTAGGATTAGGTGAAATGAACTCACTATGTTACGAGAATGAAAAGAATAAAAATCATGGAGACCCAAACTCAATTTTCATCCTACAAGAAGCCAAAAGACGAACGTTGTGGTCGGTCTATATGATGGATAGATGCATATCGAGTGGTAGAAATAGGTCTTCGGCTATTAGAGTTGATGATATTAATATTTGTTTACCTTGTTCAGAAACTGATTTTAAGTTTGGTACCAATACGAATGGAATAACTTACCAAGAGTTTGTGACGGAAATGTCATCTACTTCCCCAAACACTGAATTGACTCTTAAGCTCAACTCTTGTAGCTTTATTATAGTGGCATTTGAAATATGGGCGAAGATAGCTAAATGGGTTGGTAATGGTGGTGGTAGAACTGAGAAAATTCATCCATGGTTGAAAGATTCAACTTATAACAAGTTATTAGGCGAACTTAATTTATTGGAAAACATGTTACCTAGTTTTTTACAATACGGTTCCAGCAATCTTGATGCTCATATAGCTGATAATTCAGCTGGTTCTTTCGGGTATTTACATTGTATTCTGCTACTTTGTAGAGTTTTCTTAAACAGGGAATATTTTTATATATCTCCAGATAATTTATTGAAAGGATGGTGGGAAGCTTCAACTTTGGATTTGTTAGAATCAATTAGAAAAAGTTCAAACTTGATAAACACATTATCATCATTGAATTTAATGGTTGTTGCACCATTCACTGGATTTGAAATTTTCACAAATGCTGGAACAGCATTGTCATTTGCAACGTTTCCCATCAATGCTTTGAAGGCAAATTTTGGAGATCCGGATAGTTCTGTATGTGAATCATTACAGACTGAGTTCAAAGAAATCTCTCTACAGAATTTCAGACTGCTAGGAAAATGGGGGGATGTCTGGACATTAGCCACCTGTTGGGTCGACTGGATTTTGAAAATGCGTAACATGTTTGATCAGGTGACAATCAACAATGCTAATCATAGGGGAAACAACCCGGTTATTGGAGCCTCCGAAACGTCAGCAACGCCGTTATCTTCAACTACGACTCAAAGTTCAACGATAAGAAACGTTCTGTTAGACTATGGATCACCCATCATCCACGATGAAAACGATAAGTCAACAAGTTCAGAAAGCCGCGAGATATCAAAAGAAAAACCAATATCTTCAAAAAGAATTGAAATTGGTCAACTAATAGAACTAGATAAAACGCATCCGGTTGCCATTAGTCCATATCCAGTTACAGTCAGTAATGCCATGAGCGAAGAATTCGAGTCGCTTATAACACCGTCTTTGGATACTTTCGATATAGGATCCTTCTTACCTGGTTGGTATGATGTGATGCACGTTGATAACTCTGATGACAGGTTGTCATAATATGATAACGGTTATGATTGAAATTGTTTGGAACTTTTTATGAGAAGTGTAAATAATCTGAACTTTCTATAAGGTAGATACTAAATGCAGACAAGATACATAATGTAATGAGACTAGCAAAGGTGTTGTTAAGTAAATCAAAAGTGTAAATAGATATTAATAAGGACTCCAGAGCCGTATAAATAAATAGCGTAAAAAAAGCGGTATATATGCCATCAAAACGAGACAAAGAAGCTCATTCAAATAAAGCAAGTGCCCTGGAAAGTAAAAAGATCAAAAAGGAGACCACAATAAGGTTCATCAAGAAAGAAACAAATATCTAAGGTCAAAAGAAAGAAAAAGAATCGAATATAAAAAACGCATATGTTTCGCGGAAAAATAAAACTGGATGAAGTATAGAACCAGACTCATCAATCAATGAACGAATCTAAAGTTTAACTTTTTGAACCCAACATCAGTGGTATTGTTGAGATAAAACTCTTGCTCTTCAGCAGACATAGAGTTCCATTTGGCATCTCTCTGCTTGTTTCTTGTGATATAGTAAAACTTTGTAAAGAACGCAAAAGCAATATTGAAACAAACAATCCCCAATATTGCCTTGTTACCTTTGGTATAGTATGGCCTATCGTCTGTATTATATATATTCGCAGCAATAATACTTCCAATTTGATACGTCATGTTATAAATGGCAGTTGAAACAGCTCTTGTACCAACGTTATTTGAAATCTGAGAAACCCAAGCAGCTAATATAGCATGGGTATAAGGTTGACTGACAATACCAGTAAGAAAAACATATTTGACCCAATTGTTACCATCCTTTGGATATGCAACAATAGCAATGACAAATGGTAAAATAAACATATTCGAAATACCAACACAAATACTTTTTTCCTTCAACTTGTGACTAATCCAAACAGCTAATGGAAGATTAATCAAGAACCAAAATTGACCCGGGATAGCAAGGACATTTGAAAGGAAAGTTGAATATCCCATACCTTTCAAAATTAAAGAAATATATTGACTGACAGGCTGGAATGGAATGAAGCAGGTGATACCTTGGATCAATAATGGCCATAGGTCTGGTTGAGCTAAAATTTGGAAAATTAACTTAAGATTGATAGGCTCACGATTGTTCATGTCACCTTTTGACGGATCATCACGAAGGATTCTATTGACAAGAATTTTTTCTTCCCTTTCAGTAAACCATTTTCCCCTACCTTTGAAGAACCTGTTTTTGGTCATTGTTGGACCACCACGCATGATATAAAAACTTGGAATAGCAATACCTAAACTAATAAATCCTTCGATGATGAATAGATATTGCCAACCAGCTAGACCATGAATTCCTCTCATTTCAAGGATACCAGAAGCCAATAGGGAACCCAGGATTTGGAAAAGTGGAATTGCAGTCCAAAAAACAGAAAGTCTTAATGGTAGGTCAACACCAGTATAGAAGTAAGATAGATATAAAATTTGATCAGGAATGAAACCACCTTGACAAAACCCTAATAGAGCTCTGATACCAATGAAAGTCTGCTTATTCTTCATGCCAGCTTGACAGATGCAAACAATTGACCAAGATAAAAGTTGAAAGGGTATGACTCTTTCAGGGCCGTATCTTTTCGAAATTAAGTTTAATGGTAATTCAGCACATAGGAAAGAAACTAGATAAATAGTTTGACCAAGATTGTAAGAACTGTTGGACATACCCAGGTCGGCTAGAAAGTTGTCAGCAACAGCTCTGGTAACATTTCTTCTAACCAAGTCCAAGGAGCAAAACATAACAAAAACCCATAAGAACACCTTTCTGTCTAACTTTCTAACCAACTGTTTTTCTTCTTCAGGAGTCCACTCCATCTCAGGGTCGAACCAAGGTAAATTTTCATAATTGGATTCTCGATAAACTGCTCTCCACTTTTCAGCCTCAACAGGATCAGAGAATGGATTGGATGATTCATACACTGGGGTACTACTACGGGAGTCTAGTTCTTTAACTGTGGCAACAGCAACGACTTTACCCTTAATCTCTTCTAACTCGTTGTTGATACCCATGACTTATGCTGTATAGGGACTCGATGAAAGGCAAAATACAGTATTATTGTTTTAATTGAGGATACTAAAATTCAATAAGCTTTTCTGACGAGTTGACTGATTTAGTTTCCGAATTGACTGTTACTTATATACGAAAAATTGTTCCCCATTCAAATGCCCTCCTCCTCAACTCTTAGATTGCTTAACGTGTATGTGACTATCAGTGATAACTGTGTAAAATGGTGTAGGAAATGGTGCAGGGTAGTGATTGATAACCATGGAATAATTGCATGTCAAGATAAGAAATATCAGAGCCAGTACGGTGGCTGAAGTTAAGCTTCAGACTAGTTATATTCTGTGTAGATAGATAAGGCAGAAACCCTTGAGATGCTATCGCAGATAAAATATCCGCTTTCACCGACTTTCTGCATACGAACGAGAACTTCTCAGCCGGTGAGACGGGGTGATAACCGGCTGAGAGGAGGGAGCCGCACCGATGAGCCGGTCGTATCATGTGAGATCGTTGAGAATCTGTGTCTGCGATTTTGTTCTTTGGATTCAGCTAAGGCTATTCCCTTTGTGGGTTTGAATGCCACAGTCTATCATTGTAAGGTAGTTTTCACAAGGACAGATGTGGCATTCGGCTAATGAGATTTCCGGTTGATACGTCATCCGAACTGAAGCATTGCTTGTACGCCAGGTGGTCACCTAAAATCACTATCGTTTGGAAGTTGTTGAACCTATGTATATATAATATACATAGGCGTTTCTCAAAAGTCTGAGAGATTTCATTTCTATAGGAGACATATCTAAATCTTAAAGACATATTAGCAAAGCTTTCAACTCTTAAAGATACGTTCAAAATTGTCTTTATTGCATTAATCGTCATGTTTGTTAAATCTAACAAGCGCCAAAAAACAAGGTTCTGGGTTGGTGAGCTGTCAGAAGAGTTAATTGCCTCGGAAAACCGCATTTACAATGCCCCAGGAGCTAGCAACTATGGCTCTGCTGAAATTTCTGAAGAAGATGATATGGAAGTTGTGACGATTAAATCAAATGGAACCAGGTGGTCTAAAGTGCCTCTTTCAAAATTCATATGGATTGAATCTTCTTTATTTTTGAACGTTTTCCTAGCTGGCTTCGATGGTACTGTTACTGCATCTACATATACAACCATTGGTAATCAATTTAATTCTACAGATACAGCATCTTGGATCACAACTTCTTATTTGATCACTAGCACGGCTTTTCAACCTTTATATGGTTCCTTTTCAGACATATTAGGTAGAAGAGCTTGCCTTGTGGGTGCTACCTTTGCCTTCATGGCCGGTTGTGCTGGATGTGCCCTTTCAACAAATATCATAATGCTTGATATCATGAGAGCATTGACGGGTATTGGTGGTGGGGGCTTGGTTACTTTGGCAACAATAATTAACTCAGATATCATTGCACCAGAAATGAGAGGTAACTGGCAAGCATTCCAAAACTTACTGTTGAGCTTTGGAGGTATTTGTGGAGCATCATTTGGAGGAGTTGTTGCTGAAAGTTTAGGATGGAGATGGTGTTTCCTGTTACAAGTTCCAATTGCTCTGGCTGGAATTATTATAGGTTACTATTATGTTGAAAATCAAGATTCTGAGTTAAGCAACAACATCAAACCTAAAGGTCTTTCAAATATTGATTTCTCTGGTGCATTCACTTTGGTTTCCTCTCTTACTGTACAGTTATTGGTTTTGAGTTTGGGTGGAAATCAACTAGGTTGGAGTGACTATCGGTTGGGTGGATTATTTTTTCTAAGTGGTTGTTTGCTATTATTCTTTGGATATATTGAAGAGAACACTAAGGCATCACCCATTATCCCTCCCATCTTACTGCAAAAGCCATTTAGTTTTATAATTTTGGGTATTGGGGTCTTTGTTGGTATATCGTCCTTTGCGTATTTGTTCGTTTTACCTTTGCTTTTTCAAGTCGTCTTAGGAGACAGTCCGAGTAAAGCAGGTCTCAGACTAACCATCCCTTCTCTGTTTACCCCTATTGGTGGCCTAACAACGGGTTATTTTATGAGTAAAAATAGTAACTCCTTGTTTTTACTCGTTCTAGCCGGCGCTTTTCTGATGTTTGTTGGTAATATGTTAGCGCTTCAAATTTACAAAGGAATGAACCCCTGGTTCTTAGGATTGTGCTTGATTCCCGCTAATATTGGACAAGGAATGATATATCCTTCCTCTTTATTTTCTTTCATATATTCGTGTGACAAAGATAAGCATGCAATCGCAACATCTACGGCATACTTGTTTAGAAGTATTGGTTCTGTCTGGGGTGTTGCCGGTTCTGCTGCAATCATTCAATATGTACTAAAGAAAGTGCTTGCTAATTCTTTATCGAAGATTCCTGAATTGAAGAATAAAGAAATTTCACAAATTATTCAAAAAGTCTCAAAAGACGTTTCTCTTATTGATGGTTTGGATGAAAAAGTTAAGGTTGCCGTCCAAGCCGCCTATACAATTGCTATAAGGAAAGCGCAAACACTATCCTGCCTATTCTGTTTTGGTTGTTTATTACTATGTGGTATGAAGTATGTTTTTAGGATCAAAAGTCACTCTTCGTATGATTAGCTATAAAAGTATATATAAAAATAGTTAGTCTAATTGCACTTCCAAATATATTGTCTCACTGTAATTTTTAAACTCAACGAGTATGTTGAAGCCACTTATATTGAAGACTAGCGCTGTATGTACTGACAGCTTCCTGATCGTATTTACACGGTTCAAGACAAAGAGATAAGATGTTCTGAGAAATCAATCACACCACAGTGCAGTCTTTAAATGGTAAGCGTTTTTTAGTGTGCATTTAGCTTAAGGTGAGCCAGTAGAAGTCTTAAGGATTGACCATTAAACTGACTGCTGCGATAACACTTTGCGATAGGAGATAGGACTGGATTTTGAAACATCATTGGCTGTTAACGTGCCAAAATATTGACCTAATCTACAGGATTACGCTTATAGCCATTCTAATGAAGTGAGCCCCGTTCTTTTCTTAGATTAGCAAATTTGAAATGCATTCTACTTATCAATAATTTCTAGTCTAGCTTAAAATATCGGGTTCAACATCAGACGGCTTATAGAAACTGCTAATGTTGTAAATTGGTTTATAGCAGCAAGATGCTCCTTAATCGAATGTAGGGAATAGTCAAGTACAGACGGCTCACCCGAGCCGAATATCCTTCTCGCCCAAGGTCGCCGGATAGCCGGCTCATCTTTTTGACTGATAAGCCCAGTTGGGTGAAAGGTTATAGAGATAACCAACTGTAATGATCAAAGCACCCGATTTGACGCTAATAGTTGTATTACTTTCATCGGCTCATCGTCTACTGCATCATCAAAGAATGACAGTAGCGTATTGATAGAAGTAACTCGATACACAGGCCTGGACTTAAATAACCGCCTTAGAATGACTATATAACGAGGTAGGTTTTTCTTCCAGAATGATTAGACTACCATTGTAATTCAACTTATTACTGCTATTCAAGTATATATCTACTTAGATTACAAATTAAAGAGCAATGTTGTTCAAACAATCAGTTTTTTTAAACTTAGGTGTATACCTATCAAGTGTTGCTGCTGACTGGCAATTCAGATCAAGACCTGACTTATCAGCACCAATCTTGAACATCACTATTCCTGCCTCTGAAAAAGCAGCTCCAGGTTATATTTTTGCTGCCCCATTCTCCGGTTTTGCTGATAACAAAGGCCATGGTCCACGTCAAGCTGCTCCTTACATTTTCACCGACAAGGGTGAATTAGTCTGGTCTGGTTTCAGCCTTTTCTCAATTTGGGCCACTAATTTCCAAGCCGGTACTGTTAATGGTGAAGATGTTTTGTTTTCATTTGAAGGTTCGCATAACCCAGCTTATGGTCATGGTCATGGTCACATCACTTTTATGAACAATAAGTATGAGACCACTCAAGAGTTAAGAGCTGGTAACCATAAGATTTGTGATAAGCACGAATTCCATATCAAGGATGAAAAAACCGGTTTAATTCAAATCTATCACCCTGTTCCAACAGATTTAACTGCATATGGTGGTTCTAAAGAGCAACAGTGGATTGTTAATGCCATTTTCCAAGAGCTTGATATTGAAACTGGTGAAGTCCTGTTTGAATGGGCATCCTTAGACCATGTTTCACCGGATAATTCGGTTGTCCCATTGAACCCAAATCAAGCCGGTTCCGGTTTCAATTCTAGTGATGCTTGGGATTACTTCCACATCAACTCTGTTGACAAGGATGAAAATGGTGATTACTTGTTATCTGCTAGAGATATGGCATCCCTTTACAAGATTGATGGTAAGACTGGTGATGTCATTTGGAAATTAGGTGGTATTCCTGGAAAAACCACTTCAAGCTTCAAGTCAATTGATGACTTCCAATTCGGGTTCCAACACCATGCTAGATATTTATCCACATCTCCAGATGGTAAGAAACAAATAATTTCTTTCTATGATAATTCTGCTCATGGTACTGAAGATAAAGATGGTACTGAATTGCACATTGCTGAGCACTCAAGTGGTAAGATTGTTGAAGTTGACACTGAAACATGGGAAGCAAAATTGTTGAGCAATTATGTTCCACCATACAAGTTACTATCGAAGTCGCAGGGTTCTACCCAAGTTTTGGAAAATGGTAATGTCCTTGTCAACTGGGGTTCAGAAGGTGCTGTCACTGAATATACCCATGATGGTAAAGCTATTTTCCACGCTTTCTTTGACTCAGGTTCTCTTGGTGAAAACGTCGAGAACTACCGTGCTTTCAAATACGACTGGCATGGATACCCAGCTGAGTCTATTGCAACTTTCTCTGAAAACACTGAGGCAGGTGAAACAATCATTTACGTTTCGTGGAATGGTGATACAGAAACCAGGAAGTGGAAGTTCTATTCTGTTTCTGACACCGGTTTCAAATCATACTTGGGTGAAACAAAGAGAACAGGATTCGAAACCACCTTTACCATTCCGAAACTTGAAGAAGATCAGGTCATCGCCGAAGCCATTGATGATGATGGAAATGTTCTGTCATCTTCAGCTCCTGTCTTTTCCCAAATGCAAGTTGTGCCATATATTGAGAAAACTGAAAAACATCAACCTGTTTTCCAATCATACTTTTCTTGGAGGGCCGCTCAGCAACTATTTTCTATCTAAATTCAGTCAATGGTAGCTTTTTTCTTCTGCTCGGAGATTAAGAGTAACAGAGTCTTTCTAACTTCATTGTTAAGGAACATTCGAGGTCTTGTTTCTAATCAGTAAGTTTTTTTTTGTTTTCTGTATTCAATTAAATAAAAGTTATATAACGTATATTTCTATATTTATTCTTTTCCTTTGTTGAAATATGTTTTACAAATGACTAAGTATATTGTATTCTCGTAATATACCAATAAGTAAATCTAATGGTAATTCGTATGTCTAGGTGAACAATTTTCACGTGACCACAAAGCCAAACGCGTTTAATTTCGTGTTAGAAAATGCGTCAATATTCATCAAAAACTTTTTCAATAAATGGTGTTTTTGATCCTGAAAAGTAGTACCTTTGATTTAGCTCGATGGATTATGAGTTTGAAAGCATGAAGAGTTATTGAACGATAGGAGGTGTGATAGTTTTACTTCTTCCAATACTACCTATATATTATACTCATACAGATTCAGTATCAATGGATTTAAATCACTTAGTCAACTCTGGAACAACGTCACCTGTGCAGGCTGTTTCTTTGGGCCCTGTCAGCTCTACACCACAAAACAGTGCTGATTCATCAACCAGCATACAATTGCATTTTTCTAAAGAGCAGATCAAGATCTGCCGACTACTACAAGCTAGTAAATGTTTCTTGAAAACAGCACATCTGGAAGGCCCTTCAACCATGAAATCTGAAGACTCGTTACTAAAGTATAACACGCTGATAAAATCTTCATTGAATTGCCTGTTCGTCATAGTGGAACGCTATAGATCTTTATTACCATCCACTGATGAAGCTCTAATTTACTACAAGATTTCGCAAATATTATTCAATGAGACTGCAAGTCTAGATTTGGCTTCTGATTACTGTAACAAAGGCTTACATATCTGTACAAGAAGCGGTCATTCGTTCAAACTGAAGATTCAATTACAGTTTTTAAATTTTCAAATCCAATATTCCACGGATAGGAATAAAGCCAAAAAGTCAACTTTAAGTTATTTTAACTCCTTGGTTAAAGACCTCAAGATTGAAAAAGATAGCGTTGAATTGAAGACTCTCTTCGATTTTTTCAAATTCCAATATTTTGGAATGACTTATAGTCCAACCCAATGTTACCTGATATTACAGTCTTTAGGTGAACAATTAGAAGATGCAATCAATGAGAATAATTTCCCGTTGTATCAATTGGTTTTGATATATGAAATACAACAACACTTGTTCAAAGGCAATTCAATTGTTCAAATTCAAGCTAAGTTCAAAAAGTTGATGGAATCCCAATTGATGTACCCAGAGTATATGGCTAAATTGCCGAAACAGTTTAAATCAATTACACTTTTTCTAGACTTACTTATATCCATTCAAGATGATGATTTTAATAACTCAAAGATTAAAATTAATAACATTGACGCATGGTTAAAAGCGTTGAAGAATTCGACTGATTGGAATTGTACCTTCAAATTTCAATTAAATTTAAAAATCAAAGCTGGCCATCATTCTGACGAAGTGTTCGAGTTTCCTATTGACGTTAATTGGTTAACTTTAAAAGAATATACAATGCTATCGTATTTCTACTGTGGAGTGGCATACATTATCAAGGCTTGGAATGGTCAGAATAGAACAGACAGAGTTTTTAGACTGTCTAATAAGTATATCAAACAAGAATTGGTTTCTTCAAACAGTGAAATGACTTGTATTGAAATGGAATCCAAGCTATTAAGACTGAAGTATCTACAGATATTGATCATCGTGTACGAAATCTTGTCCAACTTCCAAAATGATAGATGGGACGTACTAAATAAAGAAGCATTTCCTCAATTGTTTGAATTTATTGCTGATTACGATGCTGGTAATTTCTCTTCCCAGGAATTGATAGTGTATCATAAGTTGATTGCTAAAATTTACTATTTGTTTGCAATCCGTTATCAAAGGTTGAATGAATTACAACTAGCTAAATACTATTATATGAAGATACGTAAGTTTTATTCTTCGATAACTAATGAACTAAGTGAAGATGAATTTTTCAATGATGTAGTATTGGTTACTTTCAAGCAATTGGCAATGGGTATTGGAGGATTGAAATTTGAATCTAAAGATTTTCATAACCAATTGTATTATTTAAGCTGTCTGAACTTGTCAATTCTAAATCTAAACGATTTATATAAGTTGAAATTACAGATTATCAATGAATTTGATCCAAACTATAAAACATTCATGGACAAATACTCTCAAGCATTGAAATTAAAGAATGAACTATCTCTTGAATTGTCATCAACGCAGTCTCTATACGAATCTGATGTTTTGCTGCATAATACGTTGAAATGCTTAAATTTTATAAACGCAAACGAATCGATGTTAACAGAACCAAACGGCAAAGGTGATGTCAATCAAGATTATGATGCTCAATTTTCAGTTGGTTCAAAAGAACTTGAAAAAATCTCGCAAATTTCACCGTTATTGAGTTCAATCATTTATTACATCAAAGGAAAAATTTACAAATCAACGAAGTCAAGCTCTGACCCTGAATTCATTAACTCTAAAATTCAATTATTCAATTTAAGTTATAAAGAATCCATTAAATATATACCGAATTTTGATAAATCCCCAAATCTAATCGGATACCTATCAACTTTGGAAATCAAAAGAATCTTCCTACAATATCCAAATCTGTTCGAACAAGAACAATTAAATTCGATTCAAAATAAACTGTCAATCTTGGAAAAAGGTCTTTTGGCGGACAGTCCGGACAGTGATTCGAATACACCACTAGAGTCATCTATCACTGTCTCGATCTCGTCATCTTTCAAAAGAGCGTTAGTTCCAGAAATACTGGGCCTGCACTCTCCAAAGAATTCAAATCCATTAAAGAAGGCAAGGCTTTAACATGGTCAGATCCCTCTATTCATCAAGCACTTTCATGATTTGCATATCTAAAAATATATATATTTAGTTTAACGGTTTTTTTTAATTTACTTATAAAAAGGACTGATTAAATTATAGTAAGTTTATAAATATATATATTAAAAGACTGGAAATAAAAGAACAAAATCAGGCAAAAAAACTTGAAAAAACGAATAATGGTAGTAAAATGGAGGTTAAAAACTTGAAAATCAAAATAGGTTAGGGTGAAACATGAACGAAGAAATGAATATTTCTTTTTCGAAAATGAGATACAAATGGAACCTAAGCAGTATCTTCATCTTTATCGTCGGTTGTCTCATCACCCTTACTCTTTAGGGAACCAGCTTCTTGAACACGGTTACTCTTCTTTGGAACTCTCGCTAACCAATAGAAGAAGATACATAAGAAGATGTTAATAAAGGTATAGCAAATCCAGATACCAAAGTTTCTCCATCTTTGGCTGTAGTAAATGTTCAAATTCGCTAAGTAAGCATCAGTTGTTCTTATAGAACAGAAACTACATGAATCAGTAGCATTCTCATCGGATAAGTAACCACCAAACAGTGAAATATATTCTTCCATGTATGCACCACATGTCTGTCCTTCTGGAGGAGGGAAAGAAACAAGTTCCTTATCAGAACAAATAACGTCGGCTTTAGCAACACCAGCGGCCAAAATGGATGCAACCCAGTAAGTAAACGGAGAAACTCTGTACATAAACACCCAGAAGCCGGTTGGTAATAACAAGACACCACAGAAATTCAATGACATAGTGAATAATAAGGAAGACAAGTTAGCGGCATTATCTTGAAGTTCGATACCGGCAATACAGGCTTGACCCAAAGTAGAAGCGTAGATGTAGAAAGTAACAATCAACAGCCAAACAAGAGCACCTCTTTCAGAAGTCGTGTCAGTGACTGTTGTGTTCTTGTAGAAACCAATTGGATAGTACCAACAGAAGAAAGCAATAGTGCCACACAAAATGTTCCATGGAATTTCGGCAGTAATTTGAGCAAGTAAGAAGGCAGCCCAATGGAAAGTTTTTGAAGGTCTTTCTCTAACTTCATATAAGGATCTTTGAGCAACATAATTTGGTAACATTTGTTGAATCAAAGTTAGAAGGACAATGGAGAACATGAAAATAGACAACATTTGATTTTGTAAACCTTGTTGCGAAGTACCGGCATTGTAGAAAGAGAAACCATTGAATAAAGCGGCAACAACAGATAACATAATTTTAGACCAGATATAAGTTGGAGTTCTGAAATACTGTTGGAAAACTCTCTTAGTAACCAAGAGGTATTGTAAGTAGAACGAAGTAGCAAATTCATTCATATCATTCGTACCCTCAGAAGGATGTAATTGACCCAATTCTTCCTCCATTTGTCTTAACTCATTTCTGATAGCCTTTCTCTCATCAGAGTGTAACCATAGTTCGTGGTAGTCTGCCTTAGC